>WYDI02179894.1:69656-217152 GCA_009867235.2 Psittacus erithacus | reverse complement strand
CCAAGATTTTGCCAGGCACAGAGGTGAGACTGACTGGTCTGTAATTCCCCGGGTCATCCATTTTCCCCTTCTTGAAATTGGGGGTTATATTTCCCTTTTTCCCATTTTCAGGAACTTCACTCCACTGCCATGAAGATACGAGACTGCCATGTCTCATAGCTATGGGACAGTTATGTACTCCCTTGCCTTGCAGCTATAATGTGTTGAAATTAATCTATATTATCAAGTGAAGTTGGACCTGCGGAGTTGAGCGGAAGCTTGGTTAAAGTCAGCTTAGTGTGACTTAATTGCTAATATAATAGCCTTACCAAACTGTTTTTTCCTATGCTAGTATTGATAAAGCTTTTCATGTAGAAGGTGAAGAGCTCTCCTGCTGTTCTTATCTCTGCTCTTAATTTGATGTTTGAGCATTTGAAAACCATTTTTATTAGTATCTCATTTTCTGTCAGTCATAATCCGTCACTAATACCCCCTCAATAGTGTGCTGAGATTGTAGAGAGGAAGCTTGTTTTCGAAGTTCTGTGTTTTGATGCCATTAGCTTACAAACATGTTGACTAAAACCCAGTGATTTTTTCCCTCAAAATGCTTCTCTTCTGTCCTAGAAGCAGCACGATCTTCTGCAAGGAGATTCTTCCAGGCCAGAAACACTGTGGTTTATTAGTTCACACTGTTTTAAGCAAATTGTATTACAACATAGAACTTAGACAATAATTTTCTTCCTTGTAATGATAGTGAAGAGGGTGTACTACTAGTTCTTCCAGAAGGGCATTTGTAGTAGCACTCTGAATTGTTTCGGTTTGCATTATGGCAGACCAAAGCAGAAGGATTTATGCTGTTTGCCTGGAAGTTGCATAGCATCACACTTTCACCTTGTTCTTGATTTATGATTACACTGTCCTATAGACTTGCACACTTTTTTCCAGCCATGAAAACATGCCAAACGTCACCCAAGTTGATAAGATGGTGTAATTTCTGCTGAAGCTAATAAAAAAGAGCAATTCAGAGCTGCCTTAGATTCAAGGTACCTCTGTGTTACATGAGCTTAGCCTCTTTTATGCTCACAAGGGAGTTAGGCTTAAGCTTTTCATTCTATGGCTGCAAGTAGAGATTGTCTGCAGAGGAAAACATGTTAATAGAGCATGCAATTAGCAATAGGCAAAGCTCCCCAGAGGAAGATTGATTCTATTGATCTAATAGCAGCCAGTTTCATGCCATACTAAGATGAAGTAGCTGCAGTTAGTACTTTGCTACTTTTTCAACCATTGAGTGATGTGATTCTTTTTCTTACCCCTGTAAGACAGAATCAAATGTATTACAGAAAAAAACGTCAGTTGACAGAAATTGTTTTGGCGGTGTCTTTTTTCACTGAGGAAATCTTTCAAAGATAATGAATTCTATGAAGTTCACAAATCGCACTTTTTAGGTGAAAATGTAGCTGAAATGTGTAACATCCATTGGTATTGTTAATGCTGCAGATTCAATTATCTTCAACATGACTTTGCTGTTAAATTCTTTCTCTGTGTCTGCACTTGTGACTTATTTCCATCACTCAGATTATATTCTTACCATTGGCCTACCTGAAGATTTATGCTCATTTGCTTTAATTTTCAGGAGTCTGAAATTTGTCTGTCTCTGTTGCTGTTTTGCTGAGTTTTAAGCACGCATTAAAAATTCTAAGTTAATTGTTAAATAATTACTGCATTCAAGTTGAATTCATGTGAGACCACTAATGTTCTCATAGTTTCTATTAAGAAAGACGACCCTGCCCATCTTATGCCTATGTCAGCCTGGCTTTGTCACCCTAATGGATCATATTATTGAACTTTGCTTGGTTCTGGCAGTGTTTTGTCAGAATTGGTGCCCACATTTGGGAACTCCAAATTCCGCATCAAAAAGCAAACCAAACTGTGTAGGCATGTGAATTAATTTTGTCTCTGTACCCCAGATCCTGACTTCTTATCTTTTATAAAGGTATACATGTTTTGTGCTGAGGTAGACTCAACTACAACTGGTAGATTGTGCTAGACAAAGTGAGGAAACGAGTGGTATCTGACATTTATTAGGATTGTTTTCTTTCTATGGAGCTGTTTGAAAACGGGAATAAAATGAGTATTTTCTAAATGGTTATTTTTAATTGCTGCTTTTAATTTTTTTTACTAGAACCACCTAGGGTTGTCATTTCACCCAAGAATCAGACTTTTACAGAAGGCTCTGAAGTGTCTATCAGGTGTTCTGCAACGGGTTATCCAAAGCCGACAGTAGTGTGGACACACAACGATATGTTTATTCTTGGTTCAAGCAGGTAGGGGTTATGGATTTCTCCATTTTTTTTCCTATGTGAGAAAGAAATTTTGAACAATGCCAAAATATTTTCACTAATTATTTCACAGGAGTCTATGAATTTTGGAAATAGCATCTTAACCTTCATTTTTGTGAGTCTCTAATTTCAATTTCTTCAACTATAAAATAGGAATATTTTACTTCTCTTCTTCAGAAGGCTTCTCACAAGATTCATTTAAAGGCTTTTCACAAAATGCATTGATATTTTCTGCTAGATATAATAATACTAACATTGTTGTTTAGCATGGGTAAATAAACCAGCAGTACCTCTGGTGCCCAGCAACAGGACGAGGAGCAATGAATATAAACTAAAACACAAGTTTCTTCTTAACATGAGGAAGAACTTCTTTACGCTGAGGGTGGCAGAGCAGTAGAACAGGCTGCCAGGAAGGCTGTGGAGTTTCACTTTCTGGAGGCATTCAAAACCTGCTTAGACATTTTCCTGTGTAACCTGCTCTGAGTGGCCCTGCCTTGGCATGGGGGGCTGGGCAAGATGATCTCCAGAGATCCCTTCCCACCCTAATTGTTTTATGATTCTGTTATTCTGTAATACCTGCTCATAAGCTATCTGGTTATCCTGCTGCTGTTACTGGTTGTAGTGTGGTTGTGGGTTTTTTTTTATTTAACTAATCAAGTTTTTTGTCCCCTCTGTGTTCACAGGTATAGGTTGACCCCAGAAGGCGCCTTAGTCATAAGAAAGGCAATTCCAAAAGATGCAGGAATTTATGGTTGTTTGGCAAGTAACTCAGCTGGGACAGAAAAACAAATATCCTCTCTTACATACATTGGTAAGTAAAAGAAACTGTAGGGAAAATAAAAAGCAAACTAATATATCGTTAGGGAAGAACTGTTAAAATTAGTAGAACATATTGGTTGGAATCTAAAAAATTAGAAAATATGATGAATATTTCACAAATGTCCCTTTTGTTTCCTGTTCAAATCTGAATAGTATTGTTAAGTAGCATTTGGGGCCTTATGTTTCTTATGCTGTTTTAAGAAAAATGAATAAATAAGGGGTATTAAACTGGGGTAGGCTTGCAAACCTGAGCAGGCCTTTGGAAAAGGAATCATGAAATTTCTGTGAAATTCTTGTAGTATGCTTAGCACTCCAGAGTCCAAATTGTCCAAATTGTCATGTAAATTGTCCAGATTTTCATCTAAACACTGTGTTAATATGTTAATAGCGGAGTATTAAAATGACCAACGCCTGACTGGAGAGGAAGAATGGCTCAACCTTTTTACTTTCTGTATGATGAAACTTTTCTGATTCTGTCCTTAAATTCCTTGCATGTTCTGTTTGTGATCTGAGTGCTCCGGGTAGACTTTACTTTTTCATGTTTGCCAGTGTTTATCCCTCACGTTACATGATTTTTAAGCTTGTTTAACTTTAAATGCAAATATTCTTCCATATAAAACAGAAACTCAGTATTTCATTGTTTATGTCTTAAAAATGGTGTGTGCTTTTTGATGAGCAACTGATTTTTTCTATATTCTTCTTATTTTTCTAGAGGGCCCGACATTGACTGTAGTTCAAAGTGAAATTCTGGTTGCTCTTGGAGACACAACTATTATGGAGTGTAAAACAACTGGCATTCCGCAACCCCTAGTTAAATGGTTTAAAGGTACACTCATTACTGTGTGTTTGGTGTATTTGTGTTAGCAGGAATAATGATCTTGAAGTGGCTTCATTTCCTCAAAAATGTAGTATTCAGGCACTGACTGACCTGTGAAATTCTCTAAATCTAGAAGATATGGAACTCTGTCTCTAGGGCATAAATTCTTGCTCCTGTGTAAGTACAGTGAATTAACATACTGTAGCATAATTAATAATAATAGTTATGATAATAATAAAAGAAGCTGAGCCTCTTGCCTACTGAAACTAGGTTCATTCTTCTGTCAGAAAATGTTTAGCTAAATACCACAAAATACAGAAGTAATTTTTCTGGTTTTCCCACTGGATGTTTGCTCAAATTCCTTTGCAATACATTGGGAATTTTTATATGTTCCTTCTTCCTAATCTCAGAGGTATCTACTATAATTTCTTTAGTAATGTGTATATTTGGTATCAGAACTGCAGGCATTTTTACAGAGTTAAATGGGAGCCAGAGAATCCCATGTATCCCACTGAACATTTATTCTCAGAAAAGGCAGCTGGTTCCTCTGTGTGGTTGTATAAACCACCTGCTGATTTTCTGGAAAACCAGTCATGTTGTTAGGTAGATATTGCTACCATATAGCTTATCTAGTCCAGTATTTCGTCTGTGCCAGTGCCTGGAGGGAAGCATGAAACTCTTTGTGGTCTGTTTGCAAATAACCTTCCCTCAAAGGAAGTTTCTTCTGAACTCACTGCCGTTAATAAATGGCTTGTATTTTAAAGCAGAGTCAGCAAACATTTGGTACTCATCCCAAAGAGTACATGTGGGCCAATTCTGAACGTTACACATCAGTATTGTGTCTCCTGCTGAGCTTGAGATGTAGCAGAGCTGTTTTCTAGGTTTGTGGAGCTTTAAACTTGGTACAGAGCTGACAGGGTAGTGGCTGTCCCATGTAGCCTCTAATTTGGGAAGAAGAAATACAGCCTGGCACGCTGTCAGTGCTTATCTCTGTCAAAACCTATTTGCGTTTGTGTTCCCCTTGTAAAACAAATAAACAAATAAAAAAAAATTATCTAAAGCAATGAATTTTTCTGCTCAGTTGAGTGGAAGTTAGAGCATTCATCTGCGAAAAGAATATAGCCATATTGCGAACTAATCTCGAACTTGGACACTGTTTTGTTGGAATAATTTTGATAAATACCCTGTTATATTTCAGTTACTTTTTTCTGTCTGGACTTAGGTGACTTAGAGTTGAGGCCATCAGCATTTCTCACTATTGATACTCATTGGGGTCTTTTGAAGATCCAGGAAACACAAGAGCTGGACGCTGGTGACTATACCTGTGTGGCTACCAATGATGCAGGGAGAGCTTCTGGAAAGATAACTCTAGATGTTGGCTGTAAGTAGCTTGCAATCTAGACAGTAAATACTTTAATTTCAGAGTTTTCCCATCTGGTCAATGCTTGCTTGATTATCTGAACGTCTCTCTCAAATGGTGATTACTAAGCTGTTTCTTTGTCCTATTTGGGCTCTAACTTTCCTCCACTCTTGCTTCTTTTACGAAGTATAAAAGTTATGAGGAGGAAGGGAGAGACAGAGGAGGAGGAAACTGTTCAAACCTCAACCTAACATAGCTCTCAAATAGACAATACTATCACACCAACTTAAGTTACTATGTAAGTTTTCTATAACTTAGCCCTTACTCTCCTCTTTTCTTAATTTCTTCTAAGTGCTTTTGGCCTGACACATCACACCTTGCTAACTGCATGCTCCTATCAGGCCCATGGATTTTCTGAAGCAATTCTGAAACACATTCTGAGCAATGCTGTTAGAAGGAGATGAGTAAGTTAACAATGCTAACACTTGAGTATGCACTTTTATCTGATGGTGGTAGCTGTATCTTCATTTTTATGAGATGTTTAGCCTGCTTCTGAGCTCCCCATTGTAAGTACAGAGCATATAAGGCTGCTTTTTGTAAGGTGTTGCTAGAGTTGGGAAGCTGTTGTTAGAAGAATAATTGTGCATATGGGACATACATTTAGGTTGTCAGTAGCGTAAGCAGAATGCTAATGTCTTGTTGCAACCCCAATTCACATTATTTCTTTTTTTCTTTTTTTTTTTTTCTCCCTTCCCTACCAGCTCCTCCAGTTTTCACACAGGAACCCAATAACGAATCTGCGGATATTGGCTCAAACATCACACTGCCATGCTATGTTCAGGGTTACCCAGAACCAAAGGTTAAATGGAGGCGGTTAAATGGTGCTTCCCTTTTCTCAAGACCATTTGCAGTTAGTTCTGTCAGTCAACTCAGAACAGGAGCTCTGTCTATTAATAGTAGGTAGACTGTACTTAAAAAAAAATATTCCAGAAGGAAATATGACATATGCAGTGCAATTAAGTTGCTACAATACTTTATAGAATTGTTAACTTTGTAAAAAGAATGGATTTATGTCAGAGACTGTTTTCCTGATACTGTCTTCATTGCTTCTGAAACGCAGTTCATTTTCCCATGAGCTGCAGATTCAGTCAAGTGTGGCCATTGACTTCTCTGTTCTGCATAGAAATTACTGCACCTTTGTCCTTTGTTTAATATTTTTTTTTCTTTTTGCAAATTGTTTCTGAACTGTTTTTAGACAAGTCCTAATTTGGGTAATATATGAAAATCCTCCAAGTGCCTTTGTGATTTTCGTTTCTTATAGCATTTCAGTCGCTCTAATGCTTAATGATGTTATCCTAATTTCTTAATTAGCTTTTTCATTCCTTTCTAGACATAATCAGGCTGGGTGAAGTAATTCCTCTCTACTGGACATGCAGTGCAGTAGCTCATGTCTTTTGTACTATTTTGTTAGTGTCTGTGCACATACAGACACATTGCTCTATGTAGTAAGCAATATTCCATAGTCAGTGCACTATGTGATAGTCTATGCATTTCTTATACACATGAGTGCATATTGAATTATATGCCATAGATAAAGCAATGAAAAGTATCCTGTATATGTATACAATGGATTTTGTTACTCTAGTGCTGCTATAGTCATTGCTTCTCTACTTGGTGACAGATGAAAAAGAACCACCTGGCCAAACCTAAATATTTAACTGAAAAATAAAAGGATAAGGTATCCATGTATTGCACACTTTCCAGTATCATTTCAAATGCTGCAACTGGATTTACTTTTTTTCACCCTCTAGATTTGTGGGTCAGTGATGAAGGAACTTACATCTGTGAAGCTGAGAACCAGTTTGGAAGGATTCAGTCACGGCCAGCCATGATCACAGTAACTGGGCTGGGTAAGAATGGTTAATGTCAGTGACAGCAAACAGAGGGGAGACTGGCAGCATTTCGATATCTGGAGTACACTGGAGGAGGCAATAGTTAGTGGTGTTTATATAAAAATTAAGATGTTTGTGGGTTATGTTCTTACATCGTGACGTACTTAAGCTATATTTACACATATGTACACACAAATAGAATCAGAATACCCTTGTGTGGAATATTTAACTGATTTGAGTGACTCTTGCATGTTGAAACATTATCTTCTGACAGACTACATTAATTTGAATTAATTCCATCTACACTTTATAACATGGAGCTTAAAAAATGATTTATCCTGTCTTCTGTTTCTTTTTCCTAAGTAAATTTATTAAGGAATGAAAAATCACCATAATGATGAATGCTAGTGATGGGGTTTTTGCCATGTAAAAAAAGAACAAAAAGGCAGCTATGAACTTGCTTAGATCAGTGTGTTGATATAACTGGGAAGAAATCTTAGTAATCCAAGAAGACAGTAAATGTCTAGCTTAGACAACAGCTGTGCTATTATGGAGTGGTTTATTATCTTAGTCAGACAATTGGCAATAAAAGGAAAAATAATGCTATGGAATGTATACATTTGTGGGAGGGTATGAATGGAGTCCAACTGCCATCAAAGAAACCATTTGTTAACTTAAAACACGTAGTGGGAATCTGTAATGCTAGTAGTATTTAATAAATGTGGTTTTACCTTTTAAAAGTGTTATTTAATCCCCATTACTTTAAATTATTTGACCAAGCATGTGCTCAGGAGTGCTTTCTGTTGACTCTTTACAGAGAATGCAGAGTTGATCTCTAGTCTAACCTTTTAAAATTTTCTGCCCAAAGGAAATTACCACTTTTTCTTTTTCTTTCTTTTTTTTTTTTTTTCTGTCCTCTCCAAACCTGCTGCTTCTGTTCTTTGGTATTTTGCCCAACTAAGGGAAAATAATATATCAACATGGTATCAAGGGAGCATGAGTTTTCAGGGAAATGCTGGTTTGAATCCAATTTCAGCTAGACAACATCTCCACTTTCTGCCATTCCTTATTTTTAAGATCATGATATGTGCTTTCCTCCAGCTTCCTTTCTGTCCCATGCTACCCACCCCTTAATTTGTTTGTTTCTCTTTTTTCCTGCCTGCATTGTTGACATTTCAGATATCAGAATCCCATCTTCTATTTTTTGTCATAAAATTGAGTATGTTGGAACTCTCATACTCTTTGTTGATGGCAACATTTCTTTCTTAACCCTTTTTTCCTTTCCATTTACACTGTATAGTTTTCACTGTAGGAAATGATTATTGCTCTATATTTGTATAGTACCTTATGCAAGAACAGCTTTGTCTGATGCAGCTGCATGTAGCCTTACTGACAGGACTAATAATAAAAATTCAAATTTAATACTTTTCATGAATACATAAAAATCCATAATAACATTTTCTAATTCTTTCTTTTGTTCAAGTTACACCACTGATTGGAGTAAGTCCAGCCACAGCCAATGTAATTGAGGGGCAGCAACTCACTTTGCCATGCATATTGCTTTCTGGAAACCCCATTCCAGACCGCAGGTGGATTAAAAACAATATGGTGGTAAGACTGTTTTGTTTCCTCTAAGATTTATTGGCTGAGCAAGTCTGCAGCTGACATTTCAAGCCACATTAACAACTCGGTTTAATTTACCAAAATTGATGTACAAATATATTGATAGATTATAAGCATTAAATAAAAATGCCTCATGAGGTTGGACTGGCTCACTGGAAGCAAGGATCCGACATCATTGAGTTGAATTACAGCAGACAACCACTACTCAGTAGGAACTGTTGCCTCCTCAGGAGAAACCACTTGGCTGTACCTGTGAGGCAATAGCTGCTTCTGAGTCTATGCAGGCACTGTCCTTCAGAGTGCAGCCATTCCTCTGAGAAATGAGTTTATTACTGTTCATAAAATGAAAGTGGAAGTGTGGCATCCTGATGGTTACGTCTCACTGATCACTACCCATTCTTGGAAATGTCTAAGTCTGAAGCATAGATGAGGATACAGGAGATGACAGTGGGAGACATAAAGGTCTAGAAAAGAACTTGGAACCAAAGTATTTGTGAATTGTCCTTTTATCTTCTATCTTACTTTCAAAGCAGTTTTATTTGTCCTTGTTAGTTCTTGAATTTCAGCCTTCGGCTCTGAATATAGGAATGCTAGTGGAATATACCTACTAGAATGACAAAAGAATAAAATTTTGCAGATTTAAAGCTTTTTAACTTTATTACTTTTATTGTTGCTGATGGAATGAGATAAATGTCGGTATCCCTATACCATATACTCCTTTCCTAGTGGTGCACTGCTCTGGGCATGAAAAAGTGCATTTTCTTTCTCTCTTGGGAGCATACCATTGCCATTTTATATCCTGTAGACAGAAAGATGTTGTAGACGCTACACTTTACTAGCAGCCAAACACAGATTTTAACATCCATATGAAGCTTTGCTTGCTAGTTCTCCCTAAAGCCCTTGCTCCACAGCTTTGATTAAAATATTATAGAAATTTTTCTTTTATTTATCAACACTGGGCAGAACCCTGGCACAACCTGACCATTCACTTGCTGGAGTTTTTTCCTCAGTTTTTGTATCACTGCAAATCATTGGCCTTTTTTTAGACTGCGTAAGTGCAAGTAGCACAGGTAACTTCTGCGAGAAATACTGGCGGGATCCTCCTTGTTGAATTGCTAATTCCTCTGTATAGCAGCGCCAGTTCCTTGTAATTGTAAGCTCTTGGCAGAAGCTACACTCCAAGGACAGTGTTGGGGTAAGTTCTATTTAGAGAAGAATGCAGCTTTTCCTGAGCACAGCATGACTGGAACCCTTTTGCATTCTAACAAACTTTCTGTAAGGCAAGTCTGTGTTGCTGAGTTCATGGATTTTTTGAGTGTTGCTATAAGGTATATAACTTAAATAAAACCCTGCTCTTTGATGAAAGTTGGAACTTTTCTTATGTTTCACAATGGTATGCATCAGAGCTTGTCTCTTCTACTTGATGGGTATGGCAAGTTAGAAGGTTAAAGAACGATCTATTTGTGGAAGAATGATGATCCATTGCCCTCATCAAGAGCTGATCTATGATCAGATTGAGTAACCAATGTTGAGTAACCAAATAAATTGGAGTAACCAATAAAAACTGCAGTAAATTAATCCATCTAAATTTCTTTTGGTTTAGTGTATGATTTTAAGCATGAGTGGCAGTTCTGTATGTGTTGTGTCAGAGCAGAGTTGCTGTTTCAGACCTTAATCTCATTCCAGCAGTAAATACTTGGTGCAACCAAAATTCCTATTTAAAATTAGCTTTTTATGAAAGGTGGAAAGTAGGAAAAGCTCTTGTAAAATTCTCCAGGAACATATTTTTAAGAATGTGAAACAGTCAAGTAAACTTACACTGCATCCCAAAGTAAATATTATTGATGAGTACTTTCTTCATAAAATGTTACATCACTCTTTTGGCAGCTTGTTCCCAACCCTTACATTAATGTGCGCAGTGATGGAAGCCTGCACCTTGAAAGAGTTCGGCTGCAGGATGGTGGCGATTATACCTGCATGGCAAGTAATGTTGCTGGGACAAGCAACAAAACGACTACTGTTAACGTGTATGGTAAGGAATACTGTCTTGTTGCTTTTGTGCCAAATGTAAGATGACAGTGCATTTTTTGCTACCAGCAGCTTTCACCCAAGCTTTTTTGTTAGTTATACTAATTTCTCAAATGTCATCTTTTGTAATGTTATGTTCTAAATTAACATGGTGGGAAATTTGGCCCACTGCACAGGAAAGAACCAAATGATCAAGTGTAGTGGTTTAAGCCCAGCCAGCAACACAACCATGCAGCCGTTCGCTCACTCCCTCCCCTTTTCTCCCCCCACTCCCAGAGGGATGGGGAGAAGAATCAAAAGAATGTAACTCCCATGGGCTGAGATAAGAACAGTCCAGTAACTAAGCTATAACGCAAATCACTGCTGCTACCACCAATAATAATAATGATAAGGGAAATAACAAGGGAAGAGAATGCAACCTCTCACCACCCGCTTACCGATACTCTGGCTGACTCGAACAGTGATCTAACCATTCCGGATAACTGCCCTCAGTTTATATACTTGGCATGATGTGCTGTGGTATGGAATACCTCTTCGGCTAGTTTGGGTCAGGTGTCCTGTGTCTGCTTCCTCTTGGCTTTCCCTCCTCCCTGGCAGAGCATGAGACTGAGATAGTCCTTGGTCAGAGTAAATGATACTGAGCAGCAACTAAAAACGTCGGTGTTATCAGCACTGTTCCCAGGCTGAAAGTCAAAAACACAGCGCTGCACCAGCTACTAAGAAGGAGAAAAATGACTGCTACTGCTGAACCCAGGACATCGAGACTTTTAAAAATAAAATGAAAATAACACCATTTGGTGTTTGTAAAAGATTCTCATTTTTATACATCTACAAAAGTTGGGTTGTGCAGTCTTCACGTCTAGCTTTATTAACAAAACAGATGCAAGTGGAAGTTTACTGGAAAACAATGACAAGTGCTGTCTGGTGGTTTCATAACTGATGTAAAGAGGCACAACTCATGAAAGAATTAGAACAAAAATGAATAATGAGTTTGGCAAAGTGTGTTTAGCTGTTGGTTGGTTCCCCTCCACCTCCCTTTTTTTGTTTAATTAAAACACACCAAAAGTTACACTGACAGCGAGACAAAGTGTTAGCATTGTGGTAACCTGTCTGAAATTCAGCTGAACATATTTGTGTTAACTCTGTGGGGGGTCACAACCACTTCATGATTTACATCCTGAAATTTTCTGATTTGTAAAATTAATCATGGGAGATCAATTTTAAGCTTCATTGAACTTGCTGGAACATTTTTTTATGCTAAGGCTGGCTATTATTTTTCAATACAGGCAAGTACTCAGTGTCTGATAAGCTTAGTCTTCCATGTCAGCACTAGTTTTTTTGAATGTTTCACAGCTTGAGAGCAGAAAGGAATATACTTGTATAGCTTTAGAAAGATCTCATTTTTCATATTACAGACTTAAAGCTGATCTTTTTTTCTGTTTTAAATTCAAAATCAGCTCAGATAATTAGGGGAACTGTAGCTCTTGTTATCTCTCATTACAGATTTTGTGATCTGGTATTTTCATTCATGTTCATTTAACAGCCAGTCTCTGCAGAAATCATCACTGGAGTTAGCACAACTTCGTAGTATTTATAACAAAGAGTGTGATTGGCTCTTCACATTCACATCTACTCCGTTCAAAATGTTTTCCATCAATGAAAATTGATTCAGCACCAAAAATGCTGAATCCATTCTCATGAAAGGTGCTGTATAGATGGAATCATGCACAGTCAGAGGATACTAGACAAAGACTTTCTGAAACTATTGCAATCAGGTATGTGAAATGCCTGCAGTTAGTTCAAAACTTTGTGTACCTAATCTAGTGATCAATCTGTGGCTGACATGTTTTGTTATGAACAGGTATCTATTCTGTCATGAAAGACTGCAGAGTGGAAGGGAAAGTGGATGGTCATTGTCAGTGCTAGGATTCACAGGAAGCTGAAACTTCCCAAGCCCTGCCGCCTGTATGAAGTAGTAATTGAATATAAGGATTTTATTGTAAGATTTGTGCCATGGTTTGAAATGTTTTCTACATGTGTTTAATATTTGCATTTATTTTTAGTTCTGCCTGTTATTCAGCATGGACAGCAGATATTCAGCACCATTGAAGGAATCCCTGTAACATTACCATGCAAAGCAAGTGGAGTTCCTAAGCCATCTATTGTCTGGTCTAAGGTAATTTTTCAGTCTTGAGCTGTTCATGGTGAAAAATTGTGAATTGAACCATAATTTAGTTGTCATAAAAACTAAATGCAAGAAACATGGTGAAAACCATCAGTTCTGAGGGGACTGGAAAGCTCTTTTTATTTATGTCTGCTTTTGTTTCTCAGAGCAGTGATTTCTGGCCATGGCCCAGCCATAGATCAATGTTCTAGTCTTTGGAAGGGTTTGTTTATTACTGTATCTTTATGTTTTTGACACTATAGAAATTGTTCATATTCCTGTTATGGGTTGATAATTTGAGACTAGGCAACCCGCCAAAGATTGAAAGTTTAGTTTTGGTTTTGAGCTTTACTTTAAAATGACATTTTTCTCTGAGGAAGCTGTGTCTAATAATGGCATTCTGGGGTTAACCTTAACTTTTCCATCCTTTCCTTGACAAGATGCCCAGTGAGGAGGATCTCAGCCTTTTTGGGAATTTTTCTGAAAGTCAATCTTCCTTAGATTTTGCTAGAGTAAAGTAGGCTGTAAGCTTTAGTTTTTATTGAATCACATCCAGGCACTGTGGACTTTAATTTTTTTTGTCTTTCCACAGAAAGGAGAAGTAATTCTTTCCAGCAATGTAAAATTTTCTGCAGGGTCTGATGGAAGTCTGTATGTAGTTTCACCAGGGGATGAAGAAACTGGGGAATATGTGTGCACTGCAACAAATGCTGCTGGTTATGCTACACGGAAAGTCCAGCTGACTGTCTATGGTATCGATGACTGAAATAAAATCTGATGTTGTTGTCTTTCTCCCCTCATTGCATTCTACTTGAGACGGTAAAACCCATGCCAGTGGATTGTGAAGTAGGATACCCACCATGCAAATGGGATTTAAACGAATCTCTAATTAGTGCTTTTGACTCTGTCCTAGATCACTGGATCCACATACTAGGCATTTTTATAAATGGCTGATACTGAAAGGCCTAAACTTCAGTCATTATGATTCTTTCAAGACCTCTGGATATCTTTTTTCTTGAGTTCAGGGACTAGGATCTTGGGCTGATCATAATTTCATCTTTTATGGAAATGGATAGGAAGTATCTGTATAGGAGTAGAATTTGCTTCCTACTATCTCCCAATATTATAAAAAAAAAAAAAAAAAGAAAGAAGATTCAGGTATTAGCTTGCTTTGCAAGGCTTTTATGACCTTTTATTGGTGCTGTAGTGTAATACAGTTCAGGTATTGTTTGCAAACTACCCATGCAATACAGAGTTTGGCATATGCATGAGCTCCATGTATATGTTGCTATCCAGCTTTTTTGGGTAAATAGTGCAGTCTTGCTGGTATTTGTGGTATTGTATGTAGGCATCAGCCAGTGTCTGGCCTACAGGGACTGTACATCAGCTTTACAATGACCTTTGCCTGCTGCAGACATGTCATAAAAAAAATGGGATTGTAATGTTAAATACTTGACTGAAAAAATAGATGTTTAATCTGCAGGAAAATTGTATGCTGTTACATTTGTACAAACACATATATTAATTGCAGCTTCCTAACATGTTCTATGTCATAGTGAAACCTAGAGTATCCAGACCTGGAGACCAGCAAGGAAATGCATATGGTAAACCCATAGAGATCTCAGTAATTGCAGGGGAAGATGTCACGCTTCCATGTGAAGTAAAGAGCTTGCCACCCCCCATAATTACTTGGGCCAAAGAAATGCAGCTCATATCTCCATTCTCGCCAAGGTAAAATTTTGGTGTCAAAGAAAAGTGAAATTGCATCTAAGCTAAGATTTTGGAAGAGTATATAATTTCTAATTGCTACAGAATCAATCAGGATGGATGAAGTTGTCCTGCATGAAGACCCTGTTCTATTAAGACTTGAGACTCTCTTTCCCAAACCAAGCATACTTATCTTTACAAAGGAGTACTAAGACCATGCATTACTGTACAGCTTCAATTCCAGTGTGTTTATACACAATCTCAGGAGTCCAAGACAATATGATCCTCTTATGTCTGTACTGTGGTGGTGTACAGAGACCCATATAATCTGTGCCTGATTATAAAGGTTTAAAAAGTGTTTTTCTTTTGTTGAGTACTTCATATTTATGCTTGGGGAGCATTGCCTGTTAATCATATGAGGTCTGGGCTGCCTGTAGAACACAGATGCTGATAAATGTTTCGGGTTGCTTACAAGGGCTCATTTCTCACTATTTTATGAATTCAGAAACTCTCCAGACATTCTTGAACATGTAAAAACATAACTAAATGCTCATAAAAATGTTAGGTTGACAACATTACAGAATGAATAGGTGGAGACCATCTTGTATATAGCCACATGGGCTGTATATGGGCCACAATGTTGGAGCTCTTCCTTATTATTTTAGCCTGGTACAAAATAAGAGAGGAGACAAGTAGGTGATTATTCTCTCTACGTTCTCAGCTGAAGTGCTGAGAGCTATCACAGGGTATGCTAGTGCATTCCAGTCTTCAAGATACCTCAGAAGAGGTAAAGGCTACAGCTGTATTCATAAATCAGGAAATGGAAATGCTGGCCAAATGCACATTTTAGCAATTGCTATGCTTGTTGTGGTACCCCTCAGCAATCTAAGTGGAGGGAATCAGACTGTGTCTGAGCTGAATTAAGGAATTGTGCAGACTCCAGGGTAAGCATGTTTCTCTTTTGGCCCAATCTGCCGCTTCAAATCCACTCATTCCAGCAAGTCTGTAACAGCCTCAGCAACTAATAGCTGCTGGGCCACCAGATTTGGTTGCTTGTGCTCGAAGAGTTGATTTGTTAGTAATCTGCAGAATTTTCTTATGTCCTGCGAGCACACTGCATGCACTAATGAATCTGCATTCTTGGTCACTTACTTGTCCTCATCTTACCTCTGGAGACATTGATAAAATAGGCTACTTGCTCATGGCTGTTGTGGAGAGATCCAAGTTGTCTAGGGTAACAGAAATCCAGCTCACCCATTCCATAAAATTGTTTACAGATGTCAGCAAAAGTTAAAGAACTAGCCCAAGCAAAACTGTTTTAGACCACCCAAAGATCATGTTAGAAATGTGACCAGTAAACAAAAGAAGAGTGAAATCAGAAATGAAGGAACTTTTATCACAAAGCAAATATAATTAGTGGACAAAATAATGGAAGATATCTGCTGGGTTTAGTAAGGAAACAAGCAAACAAGCAAAATAAAACAACCCACAAAAATAATCCAACCAAAAAAAAAAAAAAAAAAAAGGAAGAAATCCCCCCAAAAAAAAAAAACAAAAAACCAAACCCAAACACTTTCCATCCAGCCTGGCCTTAAACACTGTCAGGGATAAGGCAGCCACAGCTTCTCTGGGCAAACTGTGCCAGGGCCTTACCATCCTCACAGTGAAGAGTTTCTTCTTAATGTCTAATTGAAATCTACCCTCTAACATTTTAAAGCCATTGCCCCTTCTTCTATCACTACATGCCATTTTAAAAAGCCCCTCTTCAGCTTTCTTATAGAAGTAATTTTTTATTCCCTCCTCATTTATTTCCCCTATCTCTGTTACTTCAGTCTCCTACATAAGAAGACTTTGGCTTTGCTGGCCACTATATCTTGCAGTGTTAAAGACCATGACCAGAACTGTAGTAAAAATCAATGCTATCTAATGAACTATTTACTGATTAATACTGACAATTTCTGTAAACACCAGGACTGGTATTTTTAAATTGGAATCCTCTTTGGAATTCTCTTTTCCATCTTGAATCAACATAACATCTTTTGCTAGTGAAGTAGTATAAAAAATGATTTAACTTTCTGACCCTGGTGGCCTGGGCTGAGTAATAATAATTGACAGGAGATTGAAGAGCTCCATTTTTCTATGTGTTTGTTGTTGTTGGTTTTGTGGTTAGGTTTTTGGTTTTCCCTCCATTTCTAGAAACAAGATTGATTTTAGTATGTCCTATAGGTAGCTAGAACAAATTTTATATTTTGGATCTTACATTTTGGGTATTTGCTGTGTATTCTGAATGTAGTGGATCAGAAAAGCGTTAGATAAAATGAGTAAATGTATATCATGCTTTAGTAATATGGCATAGCTCAGTGTGCCCTGTAGAATGGTATTACTTTAGCTGTAGCAGTCATTAGCAATGTTGAAGTAGAGGTCATTCACCTTCCAATACATGTTTGTACAATGTATATGCTTCTTATTTTTCCAGACACATTTTCCTACCCTCAGGATCAATGAAGATCAGTGAGACACAAGTTTTGGACAGTGGAATGTATATCTGTGTAGCCACAAATATTGCTGGGAATGTGACTCAGTCAGTGAAGCTAAGTGTACATGGTAAGTTTTAACTTACAGGATAATTATTGGCAAGTTTCTGCTTGGAATTTGGCAACATAGCGCTTTTCAAGCAGTTTCCCTCAAGTACATTAAATATTATTGACCTGTATTCTTTCAGGTCATTTTATTTTCATATGTAAGTTGTTGTTCTTGCTTATGTGGAAAAATACACACACATATCTGTATACATACGTTCACATACATACATACATACACACACACCCTCCCTTCTTTAATTTTCCTTAGACTTGTGGAAGAATTATACACGATATGATATCTTACTCTCTTTAAGTCAGTTGGAGGGATTTTAAGAACTGAAAACTTTTGTTCTGATTCACTTGGGAGTTTTCTGTGCAAGAGGTTTCTCAGCAGTAAGTTTGCAAACAGTGGCTAGCAAAGTTAGTTAAGTGGGAGAATAGCAAAGTGGGCTGAGGCCAGGATGTACAGCTTCCTGCTAACTTGATGGGGATTACATAGCCAGACTTTCTTGGTGCCAAATGTTAAAGGTTGCTAAGGTGGTAGTGAAACCAATGTGCAAATGTGTCATCTGTGGATAGGCAGCCACTCCTTTTCATGCACAGCTTTATGCGTGTACATTCTGCTGTACACACACTTGCAAACTAATAACTTAACCTATCCTACTGTACTTCCTCTATTCAAGCCAGTACCCTGTGTCTTTGCCCACCTTCCTTTCCACCTCAGTAAAGGTGTCCAGTCACTGCTTCAGGAGTTCAGGACCTATGTCCCCTTCCCTCTCCTTTTTATCATAGAGCATCACATTGTCACTCCTTTGTCTCTCTCCTAGTCTCTGCATACTGGGGCACCAAACGTGGTCTTTTAACCACTTATACAGTGTCACATATTGTTAACTCCATGCTCTTGCATTTATTTCTCTTCAGCTGTGTCAGAAACACAGGTTGTGCCACATCCCTTCAGCCAGTGCAAAACCTTATTGGAGAGCGGGTGCAGGAGCCATGGCCTTGCACAGTCCAGGGGAGGCTGATTGATAGTAATTGTATAGATAGTTCTGTAGTTCATGTTCATGTAGAGTTTGGAAGTGCCAATTGCCAGTACACATCTTTGAAGTGGATCACATACCTCCAATGTTCCAGACTAGAATCCAGACCCCAGCAGTTCTAACTATGCTAATTCAGTTGCAATGTCTGTAGAAGACTACTGTCTGGTTATGTGTATAGAGAAGGTTGATATCAGTGCACATCTTTGTTTTATCTTTGTAATTTTACATTAGTAGAGAGTCTAGAGAAATGGCACTTGTTATTGTTTCAGACATTCTTTTAAAGTCTTTTTATTGCCAATGATCCTTAGAAAGAAAAACATTGTGGCAAAAGATTTATGGAGGATTTATATTATTCTTTGGGGCCAGCAAAATCTCTTCATTCATTTTTATATCTCCTCGTCTGAACTTGTGTTTGGAAGCATACAAAGATCAGGGATTAGGAAAAGGAAATTAAAATGTCAAAAGGAAAATGTGATTAACTCTATCATAAAAACTTTCAAATTGTTTTGTGTTATGAAAAGCCAGTACCCGTAGCTCTTCAGATGTGCGCAGTATAATAATATTGCGGTATTCCTATGGAAGTCATGCAGTAGACTTTGAAACCTAGCTTCTTCAAATAAGTTGAGCAATAAGGTATTGGATATCCTATTTCCAGTGCTTATAGGGTGTCTACAAAGAAAATGGAGACTCCCGTTTTACGAGGAGTCACATCGAAAAGAAAAAGGGCAATGGCTACAAGTTACTGCTGTGGAAATTCCAGCTGGACACAAGAGTAAATTTTTCACAGTGAGAACAATCAGTCATTGGAATAATCTCCACAGGGAAGTGGTGGATTCCCCAACACTGGACACATTTGACATTTGCTTGGACAGTGCACAGGGACATCTAGTCTAGGTCATGCTTTGCGTGTAAGAGTTGGACCAGATGGTCCTTGAGGTCCCTTCCATCCTGATATTCCTGATATTCTATGGTTTTATTATTCTATTCTATACAGAGAACATACAGGTCTACTTTCTTAGTCATCTGTGGGAATTTGGTTTCAGTGAATAAAGAAGGACATTTTTAAAAATGTCAAAAATCGTAAAGAATTTCATAGAATCATAGAATGTCTTGGGTTGAAAGGGATTCTTAAAGATCATCCAGTCCAGCTCCCCTGCAATGAGCAGGGACATCTTTAACCAGATCAGGTTGCTCAAAGCCCCATCCAGCTGGACCTTGAACGTTTCCAAGGATGTTTCATCTATCGCCTCTCTGGGCAACCTGCTTCATAAGAAAAATTCTTCCTTATATCTAGTCTGAATCTCCCCTCTTTTAGTTTAAAACTACTGCCTTTTGTTCTATTGCTACAGGCCTTGCTAAAATGTCAGTCCCCATCTTTCTTATAAGCCCCCTTTGAGTATTGATGGACCACAATCAATTCTCCTCAGAGCCTTTGTTTCTCCAGGCTAAACAACTCCAACTCTTTCAGCCTTAAGAATGATCTCATACATAATTTTCTTCACATTACTGTGGACTAAACTTTTCTGTATTAGTTCCTCCAAAGATACAGCGTGGACCTCGAGTTTTGAAAGTCCAGTCTGGTCACAGACTTGACATACCCTGCAATGCCCCGGGGATCCCTCCACCAACAATCACTTGGTTCAAAGGCAGAAGTGCTGTGCCAATAGATGGTGGGCAATTTATCTACAGCCTGGATGGAGCTCTAGGCATCAACAACATCCAGCTTCCTGATGCTGGAATCTACAAGTGTGTCGCTAGTAATGCAGCAGGCAGTGATGCATCAGAGATAACAGTGCAAGTTCAAGGTATTTATAATTATGGCTGTAATCTTGCCTCCTGCTCTGACCAGTGCTGTCTGATTGAGTTTTGGAAGACAATGCTTTTTGCTGCTCAATGTTACATGATGAAAATCTGTTTTGGATGTTATGTTCTGATGTTAATTAAGAAAAACTAGAATATATAAATAATCTTCAAAAAGTTTTTAAAAATAAGAAAAAGAGATGCTCTCTATATATGTTGATTAAAAAAAAAATATTCAAGCTACTTATGACTTCGTTTTGCAATAGGAAATTAAAATCAGATTCCAGTATAGGAAACTTCTTTTTCAAATATCATCTCTGTATGTTCAGATGTCTCAGATTTTCAGAGACTGTCTTTGAACCTCAGAGCCTGGTATCACAACTTTCAATAGAACTGGAGTTTTTTTATGACCTAGAATTGAGCTCTTCACTCAATCAGTTAATATGCTATTGAAATGGTGATGGGGCAACAGTGGTCAACATGCCAATGTATTTAGTATAACTCCTCTCTTGATGGGCTGGCATACATCAATGTAGCATGACTGACTTAAGTTAAGAAGAAAGTATTCCTTCTTTGTAATAATTTAAAGGCAACATTCTGATCCCTTTGAATTGGAGATGCTGAGAACTGCTTGTTACAAACAACAAAGAACTTCCAATAAGTTTACTTAATGATAAATAATATTCTTTGTACAGTCTCAGACCACACACAAGTTTAAATTGAGATCAATAAAGAAAGTAGAAGTAGTACTAATATGTGGTATGAGTTTAAAGAGTGCAAGTAGTATTTTTCAGATTTTGCAGAAACACTGTCTCTGCCTTCAAAACAAATATAGCAGGTTTTACAGAGAAGCAATTTCAGTCAAACTTGAAAGCCTTTATGTGCTGCTTACTTCCTAAATATTTCCGCTGAAATCAAGACTGCTTGTATAGTTCACATTTTGAACAATGTAAAGAGGGTTATTGGAATCCAAGCTTGTGTGAATGGCAGAGACTTGGAAGCATTATGCGTTGTCAAACTGTATTTTCATATTTCAAAGAAGAGGACAAAAAGTTTTTTGGGGTCCTAATTTTCTTTCAGAGTCTCCTACCATTGAGGATCTGGACCCTGCATACAATAGTCCCTTTCAAGTAAGAGTAGCAAATCAACGCACTGTGTTCCCATGTCCAGCAAAAGGTGTGTATCATTGTTGCCACTTTTAGTGACAAAAGTATATTTTTGTGACCATTTTAAATACCAAGTTTCCTTGACATGGTAAAATTGTACAATCTGTGCAGCATTTTGCTTATGTACTTTATGTGGAAAAAATCAAACTAACAGTGATTTAAATAACCCCTGTGTGCAGAAGTTCTGTGAAAAGTCACTGTTAGCCAACAAGGATGTTATAATATTCAGGAGTAGGAATTTTAATATTCAAGTAGCACTATAACAGTCAGGACTTTCTCTAAATTTGAAAGCTCATGTCCTCGCTGCGCACCATCCTAGCCAATATGACTGCCATCAAGTCGTGGGAATTGTTTGAATCTTTCTTATTCTGAGTTGAGCAAAGCATTTCTTAAAGTTTCACCTTTTTCTTGTTAGGTACTCCAAAGCCTGTCATCAAATGGCTACGTAATGGAAAAGAGCTGACAGGTAATGAACCAGGGATTTCAATTCTGGAGGATGGGACATTGCTGATCATAGCTTCTGTTACACCTGCTGATAATGGAGAGTATATCTGTGTGGCAACCAATGAAGCTGGAAGCACAGAAAGAAAATACAACCTGAAGGTTAATGGTAAATAATAAATACAACCATCGAGGAACAGGTTTCAAGGAACATTTTTTCTTTTATTGTTAGAAATTGCATGCCACAAACTTGTCCACGTACAGTTAAATTATAAAATCTAACCTGAGTGCCTGCAGTTTTATTACTCTGGTACTCCATACTTTTTTATATTGTTCCTGTTCTTTGTGACTATGCACTAAGCATCTGTTTTGCTCAAAGAGCTAAGTGCATCTCATTGGTAGCGGGCTCTTGTTGTACTTGAAAACTTTAATGCATATAGCAAATGAAGACTTTTGTGCTGTAGAAATTAAAGATTGAGGGATAGATCTGCATTTCGTATAAATATGAGAAAAGTTTTTATCAGAATGAACATAGGAGAATTCTTGCTCCTGATAATCCTGAATCCCAATTGGAAAACAAAAACTCAACAGGTGGGCTTGGGATATGTTTTGATATTTTGTTTCTTACAAAGTACTTTTTTTCCAGCCTTACTCACTTCCGATGATAGCGAGCTCTGATGCCTGAGCAGGATTATATCCTTATCTTTATCCAGAGAAAAGGAGGAATTCCATTTTGTGCCAACAGGGCTAATCAGTGGGGTTTGAGCTTTCTAATTCACTACATAAATCCATTCTCTTTGCATTCATATGGAAAAAATGATAGGCAGGTCTTCTTGGGCATGACTGAAGCAGTGAAGAGGAATGATGTCTCTCTGGAATCTGCTTCCTTTATATGCTAAGTAAATAACATGATATTTTAAGATTAAGTTTAAATAAAATTCATTTAAAATCTTAAGATAATTCTCTTAACATGTTGATGGTGATTGCATTTGAATTCATTTATCTGGAATTCTGTTATTGGGCAGGACGAGACCCTGTTTTCTGAGAAAATGAAGAAAGGACACAGGGAGATACATCCAGAGCCAAGAGGCAAATGAAAAAACTGGGAAGGGAATGAAAAGGGTCTAAGAAATTCAGATTACAGTGGTTCACAACTGGGGAGGAAGGAGGAAGTGGAAAATCACTGGAATAAAAGGCTTAATACATGACTTTGCGCTTTCTTGTAGTTCCTCCTGAAATTAGAGATCACGAAAAAGTGACAAATACATCTGTAGTTGTTAATCACCCTGTAAGTCTCTTCTGTGAAGTATCTGGTAACCCCTTCCCCATCATCTCCTGGTATAAAGAAGATATCCAGGTCTGTATGACTAACCTAAGCAAAGTAACATAGCCATCCTCAGCCAGTTATGTGTTGACTTTTGAGTGCTTAGTATGAAAACTCATTTAAAATAAATGTGCATACATGCCTCTATGTATATTTAAACTGCAGTAAGATCACCCACACAGAAAGCCAGCTAAAGATGGCAAATCCATTCATTCAGCTGTTCCATAAGTCAAAAGTAAACTCTTTATTTTTACGATTCCCCTAGGAATTAGACTTAGCTATCTCCCAGTATTGTATATGCCAGAGTCCTTACAAAGGGGACCAGTAATAGTATTTTCTTCATTCTATAGATGGAGAAATAAGAACTCTTGGAGGTTATTTGAATTCCTCAGGATTATTCTTGAGACCTATACTTCTACTTGAAGCTGATAAGTGATAGTTTAAATAAGGAGAGACCACTTTATGTGCCTTTGTGGCTGACCATTTACTGGTGGATGAAGAATTTCTTTGGTTTTCCCACTTCTTATTGTATGTTGAGCTGCAAGTCATATTGAATAGATTGCAGAAATTGAGGAGATTAGTGCTGTGACTGAAAGGGGAAGCAGATTATTGTTAGACTAAACCTACCATTTTTTTATAAAAATCCAGCTGTGATATTTGGCTGATGTAACTTGGATCATGTAAGTCAAAAGTCTTGGGTTCTTTTCAGGTTGTGGAAAGCAGTACTCTACAAATTTTGCACAGTGGGAAGATACTGAAGCTCCTTAAAGCTACTACTGATGATGCTGGACAATATTCATGCAAAGCCATAAATATAGCAGGAAGTTCTGAGAAGCTGTTTAACCTAGATATACTAGGTTAGTTCCACAGGGCTTCTTTTAGGGAGGAGTGGGGTTTCTGTTTTGTTTGGGGTTTGGTTTGGGTTTTTTTGACTGGTTTTGTTTGGTTGGGTTTTGGGGTTTTTCGTTTTTTCAAGTTGGTGCTGTGAAAACCAGTTGTTATTTAAGAAACCAGCAAATTCAAATTCATTATAGATAGATTCTTCCTCTCACTGCCCATAAAGTATTGGCTGTCAAAGAGCTCATCATGATGGCTTTTGAATACCTAAGACTTACCATTCTTGTAGTGACACAGACAAAACACTGGTTTTCGTTTCTGGATTTTGATCTTTGGTGCTCTGTTTTGTATTTTGCATGTATAAGAGTTGTCTTACAGCTCACCAGCACAAGTGTTTAAGTGCTTGACATGGTAGAAATGATGATATGATCTAACAGAAGTCACTTTGCAGTGAAAACCCAAGTGGTTTCAAGGAAACAGTATTATTCACTACTGCATTTCTTCCAGTTTCATAGCATACCTTCCTTGCCTAAATAAAGTTTCTTCCTGTAATGTTTGTCTTTTTAAAGTTCCACCAAGTATAATAGCTGCTGATACCCCTGGTGAAATTGCAGTCGTCCTCAACCAGCACATCAGTCTGGAATGTCGAGCCAAAGGCTTCCCTTTTCCTGACATTCACTGGTTCAAAGATGGCAAGTAAGTATATTATAGCTGTTGTGGTTTGTGTCTAGGTTATTCCTCCCTTAGAACACTGAGGAAAAAGGTTCAGTGTAAGTGTAAGCTCTGCTTTCAACTACTTAGTGTTAAATTATTGTCATCGCTATTATTAGTGGGGGTATGAAGTGGCAAATTCTTTAATCAAAGCTTAGCATCCTGCTTTTCTTCATGAGCTGTCCTATAACTGACATCAGCACTTGCTAAGCTGATTTATGGTATTTGAAGCCAGAAAATGCTTGAAGCTTGATAATAGTAACCATTTATTTGTGTTTATTCTGTCTGGATTATTTTAAATATAGAATCAGATAAAATACAGTTGTTTTACTGACATAATTTTTTCATTGGTAAACTGTATCCATGTCAAACATGGCATAATGGCTTAAAGATTAGCTGAAAGCCAAAATGGCTGTGTTTTTTTTCCAACAACATTGGTATTTAACAGTGTAGTTCAGCATAGACTTTGACTTGTACTCATGGATATTCTGATGCGACAGTAGCTTAAGCTTTGGTTTGATATGTTGACATTTCCACCTAGTAGTCAACATTTTGTCATCAGCAAATGACTGTTGTGACCTAATTAATTAGAAAAAGGAACTGAGGTCAGTAGCGGGCCTCTGGCTCTGATGCTGGCATCCTGGGTGACCCAAGTAAAGTACTTCTGTGTTTTGGTTTCTTCTAAAAATTAGGAATAAAGTTCATGATAATAGTTTGTTACTTTATGGTCTTCAGATTAATGCTGTTACTCTAGCGCTAAATGGTACATATTAATGGTACAATTACTGCTGTTAAAGGACCCCTTCATGCTACTGTCCGTTTAAATTAATGCTGAAAGCATGTGGTCAGAGTTCTGTGAAGCAAAATAATCTTTATTCCAGGCCCTTGTTTCTGGGTGATCCCAATGTTGAGCTTCAGGACAAAAATCAAGTTCTACATATAAAGAATGCACGAAGGATTGACAAAGGTCGTTATCAGTGCAGTGCCACCAATGCTGCTGGCAAACAAGTTAAGGAGACCAAGCTGATCATCCATGGTGAGTTTATAGAATGTCAGATTCTAGAAGATCCTTTAATTTTACTCATAAGATGACTTTTTTTGAATGGAGATACTCAGATATATACAAAGTAAGGCACTGATCCTGCAAAATTTGTATGTAAACATAACTTAATGCCTGTTCACAAAGTAATCTTATTTAGTGTTTGTATGTGAGAAGTTAAGTATGGATATACACTTTGCAAGTTTGGTCTTAAAGTAGTGTTTATGTGGTTTTGTGATTTTATTAGTTTCTAATTTGTGAAAGCCAAGAGTCTTGAAGGGCCTTCTCAAATTTTTCAGTTTATTAGTTTCAACTTGCTTATTTTATTAACACATTGGCTTTATTATTTTGATCTTAGGGAGAAGAAAATTAATTAGATTTTAATACACTCATGGTCTTTTTTTCCTAAACCTAGTACTAGGAGTAAATTCAGCCAGGAATAAGTTAAAGTTAATGCAAAAATATAAAGCAAAGTGCAAAAACAGTAAAAATCAAACCACAATAGTGTTTGAAAAAGCATGTTCCAGATAATCTTCAGATAGTATGGCATGTCATCTTGCTTAAATTGGTGTAAATGTCATTTTTATCAAGTGGGGTTATTTATAACTAGAAAAGAAGCGTTAGCATGAATATAACCTTGTTAACATAATTATTATTACTTTTATAAGGTTTATAGCACACTGGGTATACTTTTGTGGTTTTGCAAGCAGTGGAGTCTTACCAAAGATATGGAGAACAGTCAATTCCTGTGATAAGTTTAATGTAAGTTAGACTATTATCAAGATGAGAGAAAACGAGGGGAAAAATTCATGGAAGAAGGAAGAGCTAGGTTTTGAAGGAAGACTTCGAAGAAGATGCGGAAAAATTTTTCAGTTTGGAAGACGAAAAAGAGGTGGAAGCTTAGTCTGACCTGAAAATTGATAGAGCACAGTGCTAGCAGAAATTAGGGGGAAACAAATACAGTAATCTATAGGTGGCATAACACACTAGCTCCTGGAGTGTGAAGTGTAAGAATTTGGATCTGTGAGCCCTTAAACTGATGAGTCCCCATTTGCTATGAATTTGCTTCTGAAGATTGTGTGTCTTTTCTTCTGATAACTGTGAAATTATTATACATTATTTCCCTTATGTGAGGTGTTTCTGAAGCATGGAGCGACCACATGCACAGTAGTATGCCTGTACACCAGTCACAGTGAAGTTTTTGTATCAGAAACAAAGTGCTGTAAGGACTTACATGCAATTTTGGCTGCTATGAGATTTGAGGAGTAAAAAATCTCACACAAATAAAATTCTTGTAGATGAATAGATCTTACTTCAGGTTTCTCAGACAAAAGAGGTGAATTTATGACAATAGAATGGAATATCTCCTTACTTTTAAATTTTGCATTAAACTTGGCTGCCCACAAAGTCAGGAACGTAGACATCAATTTTTGCTAGTTCTTACTTTGTTTTAGTTGTTTAGCTTTACTTTTGGCTTTGAAATTTTCCCAAAATACCATGTTAGAACTGCTCCCCATTTGCTGATAAAGGCATTTGCCTTTGAACTGGGTGTGTTTCAGCATGCTTTTTTAGGTTTGTGTAGTTTTGCGAGTAAATTATATAATTAGAAAACTATTTCATCATGGTTTGATAATCTACAAGACTCTCATAGGTGTAGATCCATTCACTGACACTTTGCTTTATGTTTCTGCAGTAGCATTTTAAAATGAACACTACGGAAATAGTGGAAGTCAAGGATATACTAAACATGTTTGGCAAAAGAGGAGTTAATGTGTCTGCCACATGTGTCTAGTACTTTCAGCAATCATAAATTTAGTTGTTGCCATTTGCTCTGTGTTTTTATTACTTCTGCAGAGATTTATGAACTCTTTATATTGGCTGATTTACATGAGAACTTGCTTGCTGGAAAACTCAGAGTACTGCTGCCTAGCAAGCAAGGGAAATGATCACAGGCCAAAAGTTTCAAAAGCAGGAGGGTAAGGCTAGGCTGCTAAGCTGATATTTTGTCTTAAAGTGACTGACTTCATCTTCAGAAGTTTAAAGTACTGAGCATTTCCCACTGCAGATGTAGAGGCAATAAATGTATTTGGTACTTTAAATAGTAAGTTGCTCCTTGTTGCAAGGATGCAACTCCCAGGGTGTACAGGGATGGCTCTTTACCCTTCAGAGACAGGGAAGAGGCAAAGCCATGCCCAAATGCATTGCAGGACACACGGGAGCTCAGCTGTCCCAACTTTGCAAATGTGGGAGCGTAGAAGGTAGATGTTTCCAGGTACCACTAGGGAGGCAGCAATGCAGCAGTGCATCTCAGTGTCACACTTGTTTCTTAAGCACATGATGGCCCTGTATGTTGTGTTATCTTCATATTTTCCACTCTGTGTGTGCACAGAATATACAGACAATGTATAACTCTGCTGGGGGAAAAACAAAAAAAGAATGAAAAACAGCAGGAAGAGTTGGGAGTCTGATTAAGCTAAAATGTTTTTATTCTTACAGCATTCTAATGTTTAATCCATTTATATCTGCAGACTTGTGTACTAAGGATTTAATGTTGTTTTGTCTTTGAAATAGTCCCTCCTAGTATTAAAGGAGGAAATATTACCACAGAAGTATCAGCGCTTCTCAACAACCTCATCAATTTGGAATGCGAAACCAAGGGAATCCCTGTTCCTACCATTACATGGTACAAAGATGGACGCCCGATTATTTCCAGTTCCCAAGCTCTGTATGTTGATAGAGGGCAATTCCTGCAGATACCTCATGCCCAAGTGTCAGATTCCGCAAAGTACACTTGCCGTGTGACCAGTGCTGCTGGAGCTGCTGAGAAAATGTATGATGTGGATGTTTACAGTAAGTAAGAGTTTGTTGACCTTAGTTATTTGTCATTTTACAGGAAGAATAATAAAAGCTTTTCTGCCTCTGTAACCTCAGCAACCTTTGCAGTTCTGTCAAGGGCACATAGCAGTCAATAGCTGAATGTAAAAACTGGCCTTTGTTAGCAAGACTATGTAGAAGGAGCTTTACACTTTGTGTTTAATGTGACTCTTGAAAAGCTTTTGACTTCACAGGCCTTGATACCATGCTTTAGTGAAGCACCAAAACTATTTCTTCTCCATGTAAACAACACTTACCTGAAATAGTCACTCTGGGTGGGATCTTCAGTGTACTGTTTTAAGACTGTATTTAGTTCTTTCATCTCAAAGCCCTGCAGATCAATACTGAGCTCATCATTTGACTTCTCTGTTTCCCCTTTGTCTTGGCTTGCCCCAGCAGTAAATTCTCACATGAAATTGTGCGTGTCATAATGGCATATAGAGCCAAAGTGGGTGGGGAGGAACTAACCCATTTGCTCTTAATACATTTTCTGGCTATAGAATTAATCACTTGCAATATACTTTTTCCCTCTCCACAGTCCCTCCAGTAATTGAGGGCGATGCTGACACAATCCAGAACAGACAGGTGGTTGCTGGCAATTCACTGACGCTGGAGTGTAAAGCTGCTGGCAACCCTCCACCTCTCCTTACTTGGTTAAAAGATGGTGTCCCTGTAAAAGCAAGCAACAACCTCCACTTTGTATCTGGCGGGAAGAAGCTAGAGATTCTGAATGCTGCTGAGGCTGACCGCGGCCAGTATATCTGTGTGGCCACAAGCATAGCTGGAGAAGAAGAAATCAAATATGAAGTTGAAATCTTAGGTGTGTGAGCAACAGAAATACTTATTTATCAGATTTCCATTAACCTAAAAAATTATGGTTTTATTTTTGTTGGTATTGTTATATGGAGATCTGTTAGACAACCTATGTATCTGGTTAACTCTGGGCAATGCCCACTTTTTCTCTCCAGGGTTACAGGACACTTTAAAGATTCTTACTTTTCAGGTTAGTTCTTGGAGAGTTTTTGTGCATGTGGTAGGTAAATATTATTCTCAGTAACCTTTACAATTCTTTTAACTTGCCTTCGTAGAAGAATATCGTAGATATGAAAGGTATCCATTAAAAATAGCATTGGGTAGTTGCTTCTGGGGAGAGAACACTTTTCTCTTAATTTTGGGTCATATGCAAAATTTGAACATCTTCTTGAAAAAGATTTATTTTTTTTTTTTGCTCCTTTACCAAAGTCTGCCTGTCAGCAGTCCTTTCTGTATGTCTCTAGGTAAATGAATTGTACAAACGTTAATCATACTCTGTGATATGGAAGGGTTTATTTAAGAACTTGATTTTTAGGCTTTGAACTGCTGCCATGAAGAACAGCACATATTATTGCATGCAGATGTAGGACATCCATTCTGCTGCTTGAGGTATATCTCAGTGGTCTTGCTGGACAGTGGAAGAGCTGAGAGGAGCTGTATGGCAGTGCTTCCTCCTCAGCCCACCTACTCCTGCAAGTGAATGAGATAAGGTGAAGAGGACATGAAAAAGAGTCTTCTGCACCCTTATTTTCTCATTCTGCTGACAAAGGGTGCTAAAAGTCCCTTGTCATCCTGTCCCCTGTCACCCATCCCACCCCCCTTCCCATTCACAAGGTTGTTCTGACAGACTCTGGAAAAAAACCCAAACAAACAGCAAAAAAGTATTAGAAGAGTGAACTGAAGCCACAAAATATCATTGGGTAGATGTTTCCCTTCAAAAAGGAGTAGTGGTTCACAATGATCTACAAATCAGTGTATGTCCAAAGTGAGATAGATGTCAAGATTATTTTGGTTTTAGCATTGTTATTTGAGATAGACTTTAATGTTTTAAGATGTAAGAGTGTAGATTTAGATTACATATGAGGAAGAAATTCTTCACTGTGATGGCAGTGAGATACTGGAACAGATTGCCCAGAGAAGTTGTGGCTGCCTCCTAGCTGGAAGTGTTCAAGGCTGAGTCGGACAGGGCTTTGAGTAGCCTGATCTAGTGGAAGGTATCCCTGCTTGATACCTTCCACTTGAGGAAGGTATCAACCAACTTGAGGGTTGAAAATAGTTGATATTTAAGGTCCCTTCCAGCCCAAACTATTCTATGATTATATGGTATTTCTGATCCTTAAATGTTGGTTTTGATGGATTTTTCTCTCTTACAGTCCCGCCGGTTGTGGAAGGTGGGGATGAGCTCTTGGACTACATTGTGATTCTCTATAGCCCATTGGAATTAGATTGTTCAGCAACAGGGACACCCTCACCAGCTATCACGTAAGGAGATTGACACTAGGAAAAAAAAAAATCAATCAAAAAACCCCTCCCTCCAGAAAAGCTAGCTGATTAGGTGAGCTTGGAGGTAGTCTTTATGAACTGTCCATGTTGTTTAGTGATAGTTAATGCGTGGAGGACAAACTCCTGGTTCTACTGAAGACAGAGTCGGAAGCGCAAATGCCAGGATCGGGATTTTGTTTTACAGTAGTTTGGTTTGTTGTGTCAATATGCACATCCTGGAAATTAGGATAGATATCGAAAGCTGACAAAACTCTTATTCCCTTGCTAATGCAACAGTGCACTTCTCATCAACCACCAGTGATTGGTTTTGCTTTGGAGATTTCTGCCTGCCTCTGTTGGTGGTAGCTGCTTTCACTACTGTTTCCTACCTGCTGCCTTTCTGAATTCTTTAGTGCATGTTCCCCTATTCTCCCTACTTCTGATAAACCATTGCCGTGTCTGGCATTCAGAAAAGCAGAATGCTACCTGACATCTCCAAACCTTCCTAGAAATGCAAACAGTTACTGAGACATTCTGTTTAATAGAATTGTACATATTTTAGTAGTGTTGTTGATCTTACTTTCATAGAAATCTGAGACTGTACTTTATTTTTGTTAGGTGGTTGAAAGATGGCCAACCAGTCGAAGAGGGATCTGGACATAAGATCTTATTAAATGGACAAAAACTTCTCATCTCTCGAGCTCAAGTGTCAGACACTGGCCGCTATAAATGTGTGGCTGCAAATAAGGCAGGAGAACATGAAAAGGAATTCGATGTTACCGTGCATGGTAGGTTACTTGAGAGGAGGAGAAGCAGCAGACTGTCTATATTTTATACTGCGGACAAGAAAGTGATCAAATTTTCTGTAAACGTCTATTTATGATGAGAGTAGATAAAATAGAAGTAGAGCTGCTTTTACCTGTGGGATATTGCTTCTAGATATTTAAACGTATATGTTCAAATGATACTTCATTCATGTTTCTGGTGCTTCTTGCAGTTCCTCCAACTATCAAATCACCTGGGACTTCTGAGAGAGCTGTTGTGATATACAAGCCTGTGACGCTGCAGTGCATAGCCAATGGTATTCCTAGCCCTTCCATCACTTGGTTAAAAGATGATCAACCAGTAAACACAGCCAGAGGAAATATAAGAGTAAGCACTACTCTTTTATGGAATCCAAACCATGAAAAATATTTACAATAAATTATACATGTTAGTGTTTCTTTTCCTTTTGCTTCCCTCATGCTGTGATATAAAGGCGCTAAAGATAAATCCTGGAGAGCAGTGGGCTTTTTACCTGCATAGGACAGTATCTCAGATTGAATAGCAGTGTTCAGGAGACTGAATCCCATCAGGAGAGTCCATGACTGTAAATTCATCATCTGGCTTCTTTTAGTTGTACTTTAACCTTCAAGGTACAGTTGTTTGCCAGTTACAAGCGACTCTACATACTTGTCACTGTGAGGCAGGACTAGATGAGTTTTTCTATAAACACTGCCATTGCAGCACCTACCTATAAGTTCCCTTCTCACTGAGTTTCCGACATTCAATGAACAGCCCTTCTCAGTGCTTGCATGCTTTAGGGTTGAGCACTTGTAATGGCTTTGACTTACTTCAGGCTGGAGCAGTTTTTGATATCTTGCCAACAGCATCTCTCTCTGCCCGCAGTCTCTTCACTTTGCTTGCCTGTCCCTCTGCCATTTAGGTTTCCTTACAGCTGTGCAGCTAATAATCCTGATGTCCCAGGAGCACTGAAGTCTCTCTGAACTACCAGGACACCTCTTGCATGAATAACCTAGCCCAAGGTTAGAAGAAAGATGAGACTGGCTGTATTCAGCGTGAAAATCTTCTTTGCCATCATGCTTATTGGCTCTGCCTGGGATTGTTGTGTAAAGCTGTTCCCTGCTCTCTGTTTTGGTACAGCTGGAGTCTTCAGGCCGTATTCTGCAAGTTGTCAAGGCTCTGCTCGAAGATGCTGGCCGATACACTTGTGTGGCAACAAATGCTGCGGGGGAAGCCCAACAGCATGTGCGGCTTCATGTGCATGGTAATGTTTCTACCTCCAGTCAGAAGCTAAATATGGCTGTTTTAAGACAGCTTTTTTACATCTGTATTACCTTCTATTTTAAGCCGTCTGGCATTTTTGTTGTCTCTGCCCATCTATCTTTCAGTTTTCTTTCTTAGTCCCACTCCATTAGTAAGAAGCAAGGGCAAAAGATGTCTTTCTTGGGATTTGGCCTTCTGAATGCCTTCTCAGTTAATTCCTCTGTTCAGAGGTACTCCAAGAAGCCAAACACATTACCACTAACTCACCACTCAGAAGGTGGATGCATTCTGAATCAAGATACGACATGCTGCTGTTGGTATTATTGATTTGATTATAAGTCTTCTGGGGATAATGGTATTCCCCATGACATTGCAATGGGAAAATTTTACAGGAATAACTTTTCTGACAAAGAAACATTCTTCACAGAGGGATTGGGTTTTGGTTTGGTTTTTTGGTTTGTTTTTTTTTTCAGACTGCTTTAAAGGAATTTAATTTTACAACTGAAAAAAAAGATTGAATCAGGGAAACTCGAGATGCTGTTGTTTGCATGTGAATTGCTTGTGAATTTAATAAACGCTTTCCCCATGATTTCTGTATATTTGCCTCTGAAGTGGTCACAAAGTATGTATATTCTTGATGTGACCCAGTCCTCAAAGGAGGTGCAGGAATCCTCAGGAGGTGTGGGAATGAACTGTGGCAAAATGCTCATGATGAGTATTATGTGTTGACTTTAATTGCCAAACTGCCTCAGTAACTGGAAAATATTCAACTGAAATGAAGAGAGATTGCAGTATCTCCATGGATGAGACTTAGAAAAACACTCCTATCTTATTCTATGGTATAAGATCATAGCTAATTTTAGTTTAAGTTCCATGCTCATAAATACCTCTTTTGCTCTCAGCCTTCATGTTCAAAGTGTCATTATCTGGTGTTTCTGTCATGTTTCAAATGTAGAAACTTTAGTAAAGAGTCTTGCTTTGTTAAAGCCATCTGCAGTATTCAGTTTAATGTTACCAGTCCAATTGAGATGAGCTTGCAACAGTAGAAGAATTACTGTTCTGCGTTGTGCACCCATTTCCCGCAAGTCCATATTAAGTTTTATTTTTCCTGAAAAAAGGAAATAAAATTAATGTATTATTAGCACTAATTAGGTTATGCAATTAGAGAGGAATCCTAATTTAAAGATGAACTTTTTTGAGAAATTCCTTTGTCATCCAGCAGTTGAAGCTTATGCAGTTCATTGCCCAAAGTTTCTCAGAGGGCAGATTACTTTTGAGATCAGATGTTTTGCTAGCTGGGTGGCTGAATTAATGAAAATCTGATGTCTTTGTCACTCCCCAGAACCACCCAGTCTGGAAGATGCAGGGAAAATGTTAAATGAAACAGTTGTGGTGAATAATCCAATCCATCTTGAATGCAGAGCATCTGGGAACCCTCTGCCAGGTATGCACGTGCACCTTTAAGAACATGAAACATATCTGATAAAAAGTTTTCACTTTTATGTGTCCTTTGGAAAAAATGGATATTCTGAACATGAAGTTAATTCTGGGGTGTTTAAGCTAGCTAGAAACTATTAAACACTATGCATAATAGGAAATGTTGATATTATCACCTGATGTGGAGTAAGTATTAAGAAAATCAGTAATTCCCAAAATTTTTAACTAAACAGGTGAGAAACAGAAGAGTAATTCACTCCCTTGTGTACAGTGATGGCCTGTCTATAGGAAAGAGTACTGCTAGATTTCTCCTAAATCAGCTTTAAACACATCCACTCTTTCCTCCTGTCAGGTCAATAGTTTACATTGTGGGGCAGACTTAAACAATACCTTGTTGATTGAGCATGCCTGTCAAGTATGGCCATGTCTGAGACCTTACCTAAAGTCTATTGATATTAATAGGAGGCTTTTTGTTTGGTCTGAGTCCCTTGCATCTGAAAATGAATAAGTTTTTTTTGTGTGTATAGTGCTTTCTTCGGCTTGCACTGATAATAAATTACACTTATGAATTTGTGGGTCCCTCTCAAGTTTAAGCCAAAATTACACCATGTTTTATTTTTCTCACACTTTCCTGGAGTTGCAACTTCTTTTTTTTTTCAAGTTTCCTTTAGAAATCATATATATTTCCCCAAGTGAGAGCTCAAGGAGTTTGTCTTCTATTTAGACTGATGAATCTGATGAATTTTTTCTGAACTGGAAAGCATACAAGGTAGTCTGGATTGTCCTGATTTTAGTTATTTCATTGTTGGGATTCTTTCAGTGCTAGAATTCTTAGATCAGGTATTTTTTTGCAGTTAATCTTTTTGGTGGTTTTTGAGATGTGTGGAGAAAAATTTGTTTCCTTCTCTATTTCAATGTGTGTTTTTTGTTTCCACCTTCTTCTGATTAAATACAAAATTTCATGTTGATATAAGAACAAGTTTCTGTGTTAAGCATTGTACGGCAAAACTTGGGGACTAGTGTATTACTAATAGCTTATATCTGATTTATAGCAGCTTGTGCTGATAATAGTAACATTTTCAGAAGAAAGGTATTACTAAATTTCAGATGACCATACCAGCTTACTTTTTCTACCTTTTTAAGAAAAATATTATAAAAACATAAGGATTTCATATCCTTTTTGCACTCTTGCCCCCTCTGCATCCTTTAGTCCTCTGCAAACTGACAATTATTTTGGAAACGGCAATTACCTTAGAACAATTGCAGTGATGCATTGCAGATAATTTATGCAATAAGAACAGTTTTGTCACCTCTTCTATGCATGATGTGATGCCACATCCTGGAGTCAAGATAGAACATTAGGTAAAAAAAGTGATAGCACAACATCACAGTAAAAAAGAGAGAAGATTGTGCGCAGTCTTATTCATCAGTCAGACCAAATTACTTCTTGAAGTAGTCTTTTGCAAAAACACTTGTGTGTTACATAAAATTATTCTGTAAGCAGCAGTTTCATCTAACTGAATAGTGAAGCAATCCCAGTAAAGCATTAGTTACACATTCTACTGATGGAGGGTGCCGTCTTTTGGCTGACACAAATAAGTGCCCAGATTTTGCTGGTTATCAAGTTCCTGTAAAGCACCAGTTTTCTGGTATTTATTTTCAGTTTTTCAGCCTGTCAGTTGAACTTTTATTTGGTTGCTTGAATTTTGATTCTGTAAACTTTCCTAGGTGGTTCAGTTTAACATAGCAGTACTTTGCAGTAAATGGTGAAAATATATGTTACTGTGTGTTTTTAAACAGCTGCTGTTGACCTTGGTATGAGATAAGTAAATCCCCTATAAATATGATTTGTGTGATAATTTTTTAACGTCAGAACATTTTTTCATAAATATCTGATGCACATGCGTGATTATGTCAGGTTTGCTATTGAAATCTGTGGGTGTAGTCAGTATTTTGCACAAATGTTACAAATTTCTCATTTTCTAATTATTTTTTCTTGTTATTAATAATTATTAATATTTCTATTGGTTTGTAAATGTTGATGTTATGTATCTGAAAACTTTAAAGGCAAGTTTGAAGCCTGTTTGGTTCTCTTGTTTGTAAAGAGAGTACTTTTGGCAGCTTTTCCATTTTGCCTTTCATTATGCAGCTATCATGTGGTACAAAGACAATCGGCCCCTTACCAGTGCTGGGAGCACCACTTTTTTGAATCGAGGGCAGGTTCTGCAGATTGAGGGTGCTCAGATCTCTGACACTGGTGTTTACAAGTGTGTGGCTGTCAACACAGCAGGCACAGCTGAGTTGTTTTACAGTCTACAGGTTCATGGTAAGTATTATAGTACTTATGAAAAACATGTACATGTCTGCTTAACAGACGTATTGTCATTCACCACACCATCATACTGAAGAGACATGGCAGGGGTCAGAGGAAAGAAAATTCACTCTTCTGTTACATTAGAATATATGTTTTGAATTAGGAAAATGTGGTAAAGGATGTCAATTCTAAGAAGAATGAGCCGAGATAACAGATTTGTGGAAGAAGTGTTTATGTTATCACTTCAGCAGTTTGGAAGACCTTGCAACTGCTGGGTTTTCCTGTAGATGACTTTAAAGCTCACAGCAGACAAGGGAAGGACACAGACTAAATCATAGTCCAAGAGTCTTAAAGAAAAATGTACTGTTTAGTAAGATGAAGTGAAAGTGTGGGCGTTTGCAGACATGAGAGACACAATCAAAAGCCAAATTGGAGCTTTTCCACTGATTTTGGACGTATCCATAATCCAACTTTTTATCTTTGATACATGCATATGCATGTAGCTGGTTTTCTGTGGAAGTCTTCCATGCAAAACTGTGCCCAAATCTGGCACAGTGTCCGCAGCTGAGATGCACACAGAGTATGTCATTCCTATTAATTAACAAGTAATGAGTTGGCCAGTGTATTTCCCCAGAATTAATTATCATCATGGGAAAAAAAGAGAGAACAAGACATGGTCAAAGGCAATTAGCCCCACCCAGTGATTAATTTGCAGGAAATATTTAGAGCTAAGGTCATTTTTCTGATTAAACTGGAAAATGAAAAATAAATCTTAAGTATATGTGTGTCGTTTCATGGGTGGCAGAATTTCAGTAGATATGTCCAGGGTTTGCTGGGGAGCTGTGCAGCTGCAGTCAGAACTAATTGCATCAAAGGAAGCTGAAACACCTATCCATAAGCATACTTAATTCAACTTGTGTTGTGCCCAGTTTACAATGAAGTACACTTTGAAATTACCATAACAAGTTTATTATCCAATTTGCTTAAAAGTTTATGAGTTTCTGAAAACTTGAGGTTTTTCCCTAATAGCAGAAGAAAGAATGATTACTAAATAGAGAACAGACTTTGAAGTGTCAAGTACCAAAATTTATGCTACATTTACAGAAAGTCTGCTTCGGATTTCCGGATGGCAGTTGGCATTGTGAATAAGTACCTGTGTTAGACAATTACGGATCATCATTCAGCAGCTTCTGTTGTTAATAGTGTTGTGGATGCAGTATCTATGGTAGAAATTATCAGATGATTTTTGCATTAGAAACAATGCTTGATACTGCAGGCTAAACAGTAAATGAAACTGGGCAGGCTTACTGAAGGAAGCAGGTTGAATTCTAGTTTAGTAAATTTGTATGATTTCATTGTATTATTTTTTCCACTTCTTTCTCAGTACTATAACATTTATTGCCATTTGAGAACAATGAATGCCATTGTACTGAAATAGAGGATCTGTGTGCATGTGTGTAAGGAAAAAAAAAGATGTTAAAATCACACTTGTTTTTTTTCCCCTGTCATTTCTGCTATTACTGGAATTTATCTAAGAGTAGATAGACTGACTTACAGGCTGTTAGAGGTTGCTGAATTTATTACTGAATGTATTTCCAGTACAGAATTTCATACATATGTTTTCCTCACATAGGATACGTATTAGAAGGTCACACCATTCTTATCTCTTTCTAGGAGTATTAAATTTTGTACTGATACTGACTCTAAAGCTTTATTACTAAGTTGTTAGTGGTAGGAGCAAATTAAATTGTTTTGATTCTCCTGATAAATGTAACATCTCCATTTTTAAATACTTCTTGTCTCCCTTTTTAACATAGCTCTGCAAAATTTGCTAGACTGTATACCTATAGTAAGTGTTTTGAGATGTTCCATTAAGATGGCTTTTATCATCAGATAGGCGGATGTTATACAGTCTAATTTGGTAAATGTTCACATATGCTCTGCAAGGCCAATCTATTACTCTGTATATGTATTTGATTTATGCCGTTTATACAGTAAACTTCTTTTCTTAATCCCCACCACTCTTAACGCCTTTCATAAGGTCTAAATGGAATATTATAAGAGATTGAGGGAATATTTTCTGGTTTATGTTGTGGTTCCTGAGTTTCACAGCTGTCCTCTGGGCTGTGGGCCCAGTCCTGCTTACCTTGCTCACAGTAGTTTTGTTGAAGTTATCTAACTGCTTATGTAAGGAAAGAGCAGATTTTGGCACAGAGCAAACGAATAACATGAATTCACTAGGAGTAACATGAGAAATCATTCCAACACCATACTTCTTTGCAGAAAGAGAAATACTGTACAAAAATAAGAAGTCTGTTTAATGTCATTGTGATTTGTGCTCTTCCGTAACTGTTAGAGCTTTGTTTTCTTCTTTTTTCAGTCCCGCCATCAATATCTGGCAGCAGTGATAATATGGTGACAGTGGTGGTTAATAATCTAGTGCGACTGGAGTGTGAAGCAAGAGGCATCCCTGCACCTATTTTGACATGGCTAAAAGATGGTAGCCCTGTTTCCAGCTTTAGTGATGGACTCCAGGTACTAGGTTCAAATCCTGCTACCTGTGCTGTTTCGTACTGTGGTAGGAGACTTTTAAGCTGGTGCAGTTTAACGAAACAGGGTAAATAAGAGGATTTGGAATGATAGTATGAGGCCTTTTTCTCTAGGTTATTGGTGCAAGTTTAGCTCCAGTAATTACTGTGTGAAGTGGAAGATAGAGGTATATTGAAAAAAGGTGTGCATTTCAGCTGATTTTTGTATTAAAAGTTTGCATAAACAAATTTTTCACTTCCTGGCAAGATGAGGAAATTGGACCACATTCCTATGCTGAAGAAATCCACAGAGCTCAAGATCATGTAATATCTAATTACACAAAATAGTAATTCAGAAAACAAAAGACCAACCACTAATATAAGGAGATACTTCAGAGTTAAAATGAGAGGGCATGGTTGCTTTTTGAAAGCTAATTTGATCTAATTTTGATCTGAAAGGAAAATGGGGAAAATTGTGCACAGGCAAAAGATGTGACAGAATGTTTGAAACTGGTAAGAGGGAGGAATGTCCAGATCTTGCAAAGAGTGTGAATACCAAGAGTTCCTTACTGACTTGCATGGTTAGGCTTCCACTTGTGCAAATCTCAATCAAAAGGGAGCAACAGAGTGCAGGGAAGAGTGTAAGGAAGAGAGAGATAGTGGGAAGCTGTGGCAAAACAAGTATTTAATTTTTAAATGAAACCTAATAGTTCTTTCTATTTGTGTTTTGCATCGAGGCATGTATTCTGAATGTGTCATGCTTTTATTGCAGGTTCTTTCTGGGGGACGAGTCCTGGCATTGACTAGCGCTCAGATTAGCGACACAGGAAAATACACTTGTGTTGCAGTCAATGCTGCAGGCGAGAGCCAAAGAGATATTGATCTCAGAGTTTATGGTGAGATTTTCTGACAAATCTCTGTTGTTTTTCTGGTCATGAGAACTGTTTGTGGATCTTTAATTAAACACACTGTGGCCCAGACCTTTAGCAACATTGAATAAAAATGGTTCCAACCCATAATGGAAGGCAAAGGGATGAGGAGCTGTGTGTATGTGTGCAAGTATGTATGTGCACACATGTACACATGCATTAAAGTATGGAAGTGTGTTCTTCTGTGTACCCTTGAAGAAATGTAGCTACAACAGTGAACATGTAAGTTCAGTACATAAAGTTTCATTTATAAATGATAGGAGAATATATGTGCTTTAAAAAAACATGTAGATGCCATGGGCAAAAGGTGTTATTTGAGCCAGAGTTCAGTTGTCTTTATGGAACTCGAATGAGTCCATGTGAGTTTGCCATACAGTTCTCCAGTTTCCATTCCATTTTCAAGCCTTGCATGCCTGCCTATATAGTGGTAACTTTTTTGGTGCTAACAGTGACACTGTTTTGAGCTGTATTGAGCCCAGCCAGCCGACTTTGTCTCTTTCAAGTAGCAGGAAATATATCTCTATTTTGTCAGTTTTCCAAATTACGTCAACAAGTTAATTCTAAACTCTTTTTGCCTGAACTCATGTAAATTAATCCTTCCTTCTGATTTCTTGTACCTTTTATGAGCTTCATCCTGATTTTTTGTAATTTGTATGAGATGTCATCTTATATTGCATTCTTAGAGATCATTGGTGATGTGCAATTACCAAAGCTTTACATACTGCCAGGAGGAATGCCAAGGACTTTGGATGTAGAAAGCTTTAAGTTTCCTTGAACAGCTCAGTGGTTTTGCACACCAGTGAAATGAGGATGAACAATGATCTGCCACTTGTTTTAAAAACATTATGGTTCCAGCTGTGGAGAGAAGCTTTTGGAGTTGCAGAACCTTTGTGGTTTTACTTCTGCTTTCAATAGGTCATTGGAGAGAGAGCTGGTTTTGCTCTGCCAATCTCTAACTAGCTTTGTAGTAATCCTAAGCAGAACTCTGGAAAATCCTGCAAGAAAAGCTAGAAGTTTGGATTGTTTCTAAGGTGGCAGCTGGCCAGGTTATTTGTTTCAAGTTCGGCTTTCAGAATTGGTGTCCTTCTAAACACATAGTGGGTAGGATACTTGTGTCTTGAGTCATGGCTACTTTTGTGTCTGCAAGGGGCAGTTCAGAAAGCCAGAACTCTGGCATGGCAAATGAGCTAGAGGTTAACATAGGCTGGAACAAGGAATATCAAGGTTCCTTTTGGATTTTTGGGTGTATGCACACATAACCATACAAGTGGCATGAATATATTTATTATTTCTCTTTTATTTTCTGTAACCTCTTGTCTATTTCAGCTAGAAGAAATTTAAGTTAGTTAGAAATCATGTATGGTTAAAATTACTGTTGTCTAAGAAGCTGGCCAGGGTTGAGCTCAGCTGCAAGGCCACCTTGAGTGAGGCTGTCACCAAAAATCAGTATTACTCTTAGGACTTGCCTCATATGGATAATCTAATTAAGAAGTTACAGGAAGAAAATAATCTAGAGTGTAGATAGAGCTGAGATGGCTAGAAATGTGCAGTGAGCTGGGCCCGTCTAGGGGTTGGAACAATCTGGGTAACATAGTTACCATGAGCATAATTAGATTACTTTTAAACCCTGTTCCTTCAGAGACAGATGCTTTAGTGTCAGTCTGTCTCTGTTTCATAAACAGTTTCCTTTTGAACGCGTTTTAATTCTTTTAGCTGAAAGGAAAAGTAACTGGTGGAAATGCATTTGGAAATAAATTTGCCTTTTGCAGCAATGGATCAGCTTCCAATTTTCAATTTCACAATACTTGCAAAGAATTTAGTCCTTTGTGAATTCTACAAAGAAAGCAAGATAAACAGATTCTTTTCAGTTACTGTATTTCTTATCCACAGGGACCACACTTTTCCCTAAAGTATTTTCAAACTGTGAAATCAGCTGCTCTGCTTAGCACTTCCTGCGCAAGAAAAACAAAGCTTTATTGTTAATGTTATTTTTCAGGACATCTTGAGAACTGTATTGCTGGTTTACTGAGAACCGCTTTGAGACATTTTATAACCTCACATGTACTAATTAATTCAGTATATTTTTGTTCAGAGTGAAACCCAGAGTATTTCTCACAGACAGTTCCACTTCCTTTCTTCTTGCCTCATATTTGATGTAATCAGACGGGCAATTTCTGGAGTCATGGATTGTAAAACTAAAAAGCAAAAGAAATGTGACAATAAAGATTCTTATATTTGTCCCTAGTCAACTTTTTTTGGGCAAACTGAACAGTCTTAGAGTACAAAAAAGCATTAAGGTCCACTGGATACATGTAACCAGACAAAGTAATTATTGCTAGAAGCACTTTTATTGTGGAAATTTTTTAACCACTGACCTAATGTTTCCTTAGTGTCAAGAGTTTACAATGAATGTGCTTTCTGGTTTTAAATGATAAGAAAGGAAAGAGCATCCTTATGGATTGTTTCAAGGATTTAAGAATATACATGTCATTAAGGGTATGAACAGGAATTCTCTTCTGGATTGTGCTTGAGCAGCCCAATCTTCTCTCTGCAGTTTGATGTAGTCACCTGTGTTAGTGATACAAGGGGACCTGCCTTGTTGTGGGGTGCATTACAAGTGCTTCCAAGTTCTGTCCCACTGGCTCATCAGATCTGGAAGAGGAAACCTCTGGTAAAGAGCTGGTGGTATGCAGCAGCAGTGCTGGGCATGACACTCTACACTACTCTTGTTCTTTTCAGCATGTGTTGGACACCAAAATACCTAAAAACACTTTATGTGGTATGTTTTCTAAACAGCTCAAAGCTGTCTGAGGAGTAACCTCAGAAAATTTCCTGACCGATGGTACAGTGTGCCATTTTGAAAGGACATGCTAGTCGGCCATGGATACTGATACAAAGCCATAGAAGGCAAGCAGTTTTTGGTCTTGAAGTTTTTTATTTAAGATCATCTTGTCAGTCTAATATTTCCTCCATGTTATTTTTTACTCCAGCTGTTGTGGCTTAAGCACAGCCAGTAACTCAGAACCACACAGCATCGGGCTCACTCCACTCCCTTTTATCTCCCCCAGCTCCCGGAGGGATGGGGGTGAGAATTGAAAGAATGTAAGTCACATGGGTTGAGACAGGAACAGTCCAGTAGCTAAGTTACAATACAAAACTACTACTGCTACCATCAGTAGCAATAATGATAAGGGAAATAACAAAGGTGGAGAATACAATTGCTCACCACTCAGCCCGACCAGAGCAGTGATCTAGCCCTTCCGGGTGACTCCCCCCAGTTTACATAGTAGGTATGACGTGCTGTGGTACAGAATACCCGTTTGGCTAGTTTGGGTCAGGTGTCCTGTCTCAGCTTCCTCCAGGCTTCTTGTGCTCTTCCTCACCGGCAGAGCATGAGACTGAAAAGTCCTTGATGGGAGTAAACATTGCTTAGCAACAACTAAAAACACCAGTGCTTTATCAGCACTGTTCTCAGGCTAAAGTTGAAAAAACAGCACTGTGCCAGCTACTAAGAAGGAGAAAAATGACTGATGCAGCAGAAACCAGGACACCAGCCATGAACACTTTCCTATGGAAAATTGCTGACTTGCTGTGTTTCAAGGTTTAGCTCTCAGTTGCTTTGTTTTTCTCACAGGGGAAGCATAAACAATTTTTCAAACAGTGGGAGGAAGTTTTCTTAGATCTTGACACTGTTCAACAACAGCTAATAGGCTTTGATTTAAACATCGAGAAGGATTTTTATTTCTACACAGAAAATTTTCATTCAAAAATCTGTTTTTTTCTTTCCCATAATTTGGAAATAATAGTACAAATCTAAACAGAGTCCTTGGCACCTATTATTGCAATGATTAACTTGCAGATCCCACACAAAACAGACAATAAAGTAATTGTAGATTATGACTTGATGGTTAAGTCATTAACCCATTCAGTTGGCTTCAACCATTAAGTTCCCTTTCTGTCTTCTTCATTTGGCCTCTCTGGAAAAAATCCTTCTTCAAGTCAGAGTTCTCCTTGAAGCCATGTATCCATCTTTGCACTCTTTGGAACAGTTTAAAACATTTTTCATCTTCTGAGCCTGATATCTTGTGAGCCTTTTCATTCATCAGATTTTTTTCTTTCTAGCAGGAATGTACTTCCCCATTATTAATACACAGGTGATTTTCCCTTCTAGTTGTATTTGAAGTATTATTTGCCTAGTCTTGACTTATTATCTACATGGCTTCTCTGTAGCTGATGTCTCACTAGCATATATATTCTGTAGAGAATATTCTGTAAGTAACAGATTATTCTGGTGCTTTTTGTGATCTAAAGAAGACTTAAGTTGCATGTCAGAAAGGTGGTAACTGTCATTTTGTTTTTGTTACATGAAAACTTTGAACTCTGCTCTATATTTACTTTGGGAAATCTGCATTGCCCAAAGGTCCTTTGTTATGATTTATTGCTGTAGTTCCACCAAACATCATGGGAGAGGAACAAAATATCTCAGTGCTCATCAGCCAAACAGTGGAGCTGCTCTGCCAGAGCAATGCTATTCCCCCACCTGCGCTGACATGGCTCAAAGATGGACAACCCTTGCTGAAGAAGCCAGGTCTTAGCATCTCTGAAGATGGGAGTATACTGAAGGTAAGCTGGGCAGTCAGGCTCTGTTGGCAATTGTTTTCTGGGGAGTTGCACCTCCCATGAAGGCACTAGGTACCCATTAGAGTTTGGATAGCATTAGGCCCTCTGGTGCAATAGTAGTAAATGAGAGGTGAGGGAGGTCATAGGCACCTGGATGTTTGTGTACAGGTTTTGCAGAAGTAATACTGTATTATTGCTATTTTGGGAGACAGATGTAAACATAAAAATTGAAATCTGAGCAACCTCTCCCTGTAAGTTTCCAGTATAACAATGTAAGAAGAAATCCAGTTTTTAATTTTCTTCCTAGATTGAAGGAGCTCAAATACAGGACACTGGCCGTTACACTTGTGAAGCGACAAATATTGCTGGGAAAACTGAAAAGAACTATAATGTCAATATTTGGGGTAAGATTTATTATGCTTATTTCAGGAAAGGGAACAAAGCTCAGAATGAAATTATGATGCAAGACATTAAAATTCTCTGTAGTTTGTAAACATTTAGTTGCTGAGATTCATGCAGAAAGATGTTATTATGTTTGCTGTAGTTTAATAGTCCCAAAAAAAGTGCATGCATTTTTCACATTGTTTTGGTTTGGTTCTAAATTAATACCAGCTACTTCATAGGTCTTTTTCAGGTTGGGTTTGCAATCATGGTCATAGTTTCGAATTATAACTAACTTATTACATATCCATATCTCATATTTGTGCCTCTAATGCATTTAAAGTAACCTACCAACTTTCCACTTTTTTTAAATGCTGAAGTGTGGAAATTCAGATAAATAAAGGTTGGTTTACCTAGCTTTATTTGCTCTGCAAAGTTATCGGTGCTGAATCATAGAGCTTTCATGAAATCTGTCTATGGCTACATGATGAATGTGACTTAGGGCATTTATTTTAATAATTGATTTTGAATGCTTTTTATGCACCATCCTTTTCTCCCTATATGCAATCTGAAATGTGCCTTTTTTTGCTATTAAAAATTAATTTCTTACTTTGAAATCACGGGACTAGAATCGTTTAACAGGGTTTGTAACAAAAAGCTGAAATGTTATTACAGAACTCTGTCATTATATATCAAAAAGAAACATTCCTGGTGTTTTAATTAGAGGTGGGTATTGTAGTACCATGAAAGACCACTAAATTTTCTCATGCTAAAGCATATACCCATTTACTGTGCATGTTATCTTCAACTCTCATTCCTCCCTCCACAGATTTGTAAGATCTGCAGGGTTGCAGAGGGCATTTGCTGCTGAAGGGCTATGGATTTGGTTTTTTGTGAAGTAAAGCTGTTTCAGTAGGATTTTGGAGGAGGGATAATTCTTCGCTACTTAGCAGCTTTGATTAAATAAGCTTAATAGAAACCAAAAGTTGCCTGTGAAAGTCATCTGTGGATAACTTTAGAATTATAGTCTTTGTTTACACCCAGGGACCAAAAGTCCTGCTTGCCATACTTTTAAGTTTCTAATCCCAGAAATGTATCTGGCTGAGGACTGGTGAGATCCTGAGAGCTAACTGTGGTTCCAGGAACCAGCTCATGTGTTAAATATAAGAAATACCTCCACAGAGAATGGCGCAAAGATTTTGACTAGAAGCAAGGCAAATAAAGGTTTGAAGCCAGTACAGTACAATGAAGCCATTTTCAGTCAGTCATTCTGAAATGCATACATTTGTTTCTGCTAAATACAGTTTGAAGTGTTAGAAGGAGAAGCTGTCTACTGTCATGTGCATAAAAAAAACCTGCTTGGTAAGTTATTTATTAATGAGGTTTGCCAGTTTCAGCCTATGTTCTCCTCTGCTTTTTTTGGTCTCTACCTACACTATATTCATCTAATGAAAATGGTTCCCCAGTTTAAAGAAGGCAATTATCCATACCTAGTGATCGGTCTGAAGTTCCTTCATAATTTGAGAATGAGACTGAAAACAGTGGTCCCTTTTGTCTGTAACTGGTTGACGGTCATAGAGCTGTAGAGCAAAAGCTGGCATTCTGCTAGCATAGAGCAATTGAAGGATTAGGTTCTTAGCACTGGATGTGGCAGTCAGTGTGTTGATGCAGAAAGAATCCAAAGGAAAAACTTATGCTGAATTTTCAATGTCACTTTCCACATAATGGTGGTACCTGTAGGTTTATTAGCTAAGGCCATGAACAAGGCAGGCTCTTGGAGCTGGAGTCAGTTTACATGACTTACAGAAACAGCTTTGTTCTGTGAAATTCATTCAAAAGTCAGCCTGAAGCAGAGCTTATGCACGTACCAGACCTCAGAGGAGGAAGTATAGATACATTCATTTGCAAGTATATTACTCGCTACTCAGGGTCTGATTTGCATTGTCAGCAAGATAATACAACCCTTGTAACTGTTACAGAGCATAATGGGCCAGATTTGTATGAGGGTCATTTGAGTCTTACTGTTGGCTGATAGTTTTATTTCAAATGCTGCAATTACATGGCTTTATTTTTTTCAGTGTCACCGAGTATTCATGGCTCAGATGACATCTCTCAACTGACAGTAACTGAAGGGAGCTTGATAAGCCTGATATGTGAATCTAGTGGCATTCCACCCCCTAGCCTTACCTGGAAAAAGAAAGGTGGGTAACTGTCCATTGTCCATTTTATAATGGAAATGTGATAATTTTGACCTGCCAGTTTTTCTTTTTTCCTGTGAATATTTCAGATGCTACGTTCTGAGGAGTTCAAGCACTCAGATATCTGAACAGTCCTGCTATTGACAATTCTCTTCTCTCTAACTGACCCCAGTTTCAATTAGGCATCATTATCTCTAAAGGTGTGCAAGAGAGATTCCTGAGCTGATTTAAAAATGGACTGTGAGACACTTAACACCTGTCAGTATGCTTATTTACCACAGTGCAGCAATACTTCTTTGTGGATCCCAGCTGGCAAGGCTGTGAGTCACTGTGAAGACCTGTGGTGGTGTGTCTTGAATCCTGTGAGCCACTGCATAGCATAGATATATTCTCTGACTTACTGTATAAATTTGCAGCCATGGCATACCACCAAGTGCTGAAAATGCATCCAGTTATAGTAATTGCCTTGGGGATTTACTGAACCTTTCTCTCATCCTGTCTTAATATTTTAAAGTTGTCTGCACACCTTTTTGCTTTAGGGGTTAAAGTAACATTTACAAACACCTTCTTATGAATCAATAGACAAAAGCAGGTATTTTTAGCACCTTCTTTGAGGCATGGGCACTGATGGAGACAGAATATTAGACAAAATAAAATGTTGAACTCTTGAGGTGCGATCATTTTTGTGTTGTTAATCAGTCTTAACTTATTAATCCGTGTCTTTCTAGATGGCACAATTTCGTGTGATATGTGACTGCCTTAATTAATTTTCATTTGTGGAAAGACCAGATTTTAATTACAAAATTATTTTAATGCGTAAAATTTTCTGAGAAAATGTTGATGAAATTCTTTTTAAACCCTGTATCTTGGAAGGAACAGCGGCATTGTATGACATGTTTTACTAAATATACTGCAAGGCTAAAGTGTATACACTTTATTGCAAGAAAGGAAATTTATACCTGATAAAAGGTCTGGAAGAGCAGTTAGAAAGTATTACAGTTTTGAATGTTATTCAAGAACCAGATTTTCCATCACGCTTGACATGTGGTGCACGTTTTCATAGAGAAGATTTTAACTGCACAAGTGGGAAATGAAAATTCAGCTTTCAAGAGTTATCAGTGGCAGCTGTATTCCTTCTGTCATGAAATCTCCCTTCAACTTTGTAAAGATGAAGATAGTTGCCCAATCTGAGGTCTCCAAGTCTGAAAATTCTGCTCAGACAGTGCAGTATCTTGCTGTCACGTTTCTGCTGAGGATTTCCTGGACAGAAGTCTATGCTCATCTGCTGTGTGACATAGTACACTGATGGTCTGTTGGTGAAAACTGAATTATATGCTTCTAAGCACTGGCTGTGCTGGGTGAAAAGATTCTACGTTGGAAAATCAGTCAGATTTTATTCAAAGTGTTGAATTTGCTGCTTAGTGGAAGTATCCAAAACTTTCCAGATGGATGTGAGAGTTATTATGCTTTAGCTCAGGTTGCTGTGGTTGATGTAGGTCATGAAGTCAGCAGTTAATACAGAAAGTCCTCAGAATCTTGTATGAAGTTTCTGATATCTGGGAAACTTCTGATAGAGCAGTTCTAAAATGGACAATCATGAAGCTCAGTAATTTTTAAATGAGTAAGTGGACTTTACACCATGTGAGCAAGCTCATTATCATTTTCTGTGGTTTTATCTGAAAAAATGTCTTTTGCAGGCTCTCCACTGGTGGCTGATCTTTCAGGAAGGGTGCGGATTTTATCTGGGGGCAGACAGCTACAAATTTCAATTGCTGAGATGTCTGATGCTGCATCTTACACTTGCATTGCTTCAAATGTAGCTGGAAGTGCAAAGAAAGAATACAGTTTGAAAGTATACGGTAAGTTACCACGAACAATTCTGTTCATAGTTTAAGAGTTCTGCAATAGAGTTACATTATTAAAAGTGTTATCAGCACAGTAATGTTAAGCTGCAAGATTTTCAGAGAGCAATGTCTATATATAGGACAATTTAAGAGTACTCCAAGAAGAATGTAGAGGAATTAAAATGTTGGCAACTTAGACTTGGAGCTTGACTAAGACATTGCATATATCCATTGAAAGAGCATTTGACCACAGATGATTACAGAGATGTAACTCCCTTAGGTAATGTCATGTTTCTTGTCACTTAACTGTAGTGATGAAGACAACAAATTGAACTTTGATTTCTCTTAGATTTTACTGCTACTTCTGTATTTTGGTCAGGAATAAAAGGAGATACTTTTAAGCAGTCCAGTGAAAGAGAACATCTTCAAAGATCTGTAATGATTTTCAGTGTTTGGGGCAGTCTTTTTGAATTGTTTTTGTCTTCTGTTTGCATTTTTAAAATTGTGAGCTATATTTTAAAAAACATTTTTACTTTTTGAGGTGGTGGTGGGGAGGAGGTTATTCATGTCTTCTTTGCCCTGTGGAAAATGCTATGAGCTGCTGAGTGACCCTAACTGGTTTGTAAGTGGCAACCTGCAATAACTAGTTTTTATTAAAATGTTGATCTGTCAGACCTGATTATCGTTCTGTTCAGAAATAGGTGACTATCCTATTGCTTCCAGTTGACTTCTATACTGTCCTTTGTTTTTCTTTCATAGTTCGACCCACTATATTAAATAGTGGTAGCCACCCATCGGAAGTTGTCGTCACCCAAGGAAATGAAGTTTCCTTGGAGTGCATGGTGCAGGGCATTCCAGAACCATCAATAACATGGATGAAGGATGGCCGTCCACTGGTTAGTGGAAGGGACATAGGGATACTTCATAACGGTCGCTTTCTTCAACTAAGGAATACCCAGGTGTCAGACACTGGCCGCTATGTCTGTGTTGCTGCCAATGTGGCAGGGCTATCTGACAGAAAATATGATTTAAATGTTCATGGTGAGTATGTGCAAAATGGGACAGGCATAACAGAAATAAAATAGACACGCAAATTTACCCACAGACAAGCAAGAAATAGTTGTGTAGCTAAATGAATCACCTATATCTATTGCAAACTTTACATGTGATGTAGTTTCTGTTGCAGATCAGTGATGCAGTTTCAACTACAGTGTTAAAAAAAATCTATACCCAATTTTATAACTCCAGAATATTTTAAAATCTTACCTCTGGGTCTGATAGTATCAATCTATCCCCAGTTGCTCCATATCCTGAGAAGAAAAACAAGATATGGTTAAATTTTATAGAATATTGGTTGAGTGTCATGGTGAGAAATATTCTATTGTGGGAGATAAAAAAAAATCAAGGTTTAACCAAGAACACCCTGCTCGTGGCCGCTGCTAGAGGATTTTACCTGAAGATAAACAGTTTCTCAACAGTGTGATTATCAGGTTCTCTCATTTTGCACAATCAAAAGAATTTAGAGACGGTACTTCCAACTGTAATTCATCTCCATAATTTGACTTAATGACATTGATCAGGACATTAACTTACAGCCACTGTCACACTTTTGCATATGACTATGATTTGTCAAACAGAATATTTATGCTTTACAGGAATTCTCATTATTGAAAATAAGAAGCCAAAATTATTTACCAGTTTTTTTTTTTAATTTGATGTATTTGCTGTACTGTATTATCAGAGTTCTGGGTAGTAAAGAGAAACTTCAAACCTCCTCAAGCTGCTCAGAGTGCTGGAGGATGTTGGTCAGTTCTTGACTCCGGGCTTCATGTTTCAAAGTATGAACCGTAGAACTGCAGAACTGCTTCCAAAGTGGAAATATTCTTATTCTTGGCAAAGAAAAGCTAACTTAGCAATAGTTATTTTAATAAGGATTGTTCTTTCCATTAGAAAAAGCATATAATTCTGTCACTGTTAGAATTTTCCATAGTGTTTCATTAGACACTGGAAATTATAATTAGTGTAGATGGACAGAACTACTATAAACTGTTATTCACTATGGATCTTAAGCCATAAAAATAGTAGAGCTAATAGAATTTAATTTAAGTATTTCTATGCCATTACACAGTAAGAAACTGTCATTAATATATAGCAATAAATGTCTCAGTCTTGTTGCACTTCACTTGCCAAACTCACAACTTTTGAGATCAAAATTATGTTTTACTTGTACTGAAGCATGGCTTCTCTTTATTCTTTTCTGTAGTTCCCCCAAGTATTGCTGGTTACCTGCAGATGCCTGAAAACATCAGCATTGTGGAGAAGAATCCCATCTCTCTGGTTTGTGAAGCTTCAGGAATTCCCTTGCCGACAATAACATGGCTCAAGAACGGATGGCCTGTCACTTTGAACAATTCAGTGCGAATCCTCTCAGGTACAAAAGTTGAAGTTATTTAAAAAAAAAAAAAAAAAAAAGAAGAAAGAGGGAAGGGACAAAGGGCCCTCTGCATCTACATCTACAGTGCAAGTATTTCACATGAAAGAAGGTTTGATTTAATAATTTGTAAAGACAAGGAGAGACAAGAAATAGTTTTTCAATGTGAAGCTTCTCAGTAAATGGGGTCAGATTAGCTGAAGTGCCTGATGAAAAGCTAACATAAAGTTTAAAATTGTTACCAGACTTTATGTGTATGGACCAAAGTCTGGGAGCAGTTTGGTCATTGATTAAGCCATTATTCTGGCTCCTAGCGTGTGTTAGTCTAATCCATATTACCAGAGATATGTCTGATGGTAACATCTTGCTTTGTCAATACCAGAATATGTACTGCAACAGCTCTCTCATTTGATTAGTCTTCTCTACCTCTTTGCAGTTATTTTACCTTTTAAAGAGGAAAAATCTTAGAGAGACTGAATACAAATGACAACAAACAAAATATATCTTTCATTTTTGTGGGTCTGTTTATAAAAATGAAAGGAAATGTTCATGAACCTCATGAATTTCTGTTCATGAACCTCAAAAGTTAACGCATGTGAATATTTCCTGGCCTTGCGGCTATTTACAGCTAACTGCTGCAAAATGAATCCAACAGCTAACTGAATCCGATCTCCAGAATGTCATTTAATAAAAGTTGGAATTATACCGTCAGTCAAATGCAGAATGCTGCATTAACAGGAAGACTAGTCCAAGAGATCTGGAGAAACTTATGATAGGCAAGCAGAGAAACAGATGCAATTCATTAGGGATCTTGATTTTCAGGATTTAATAACCTACAGAGAACTAATTCAGATGCCTTTTTATGACAGTAGTAATTGACAGAGACATCTGAAATATGAGGGGCTTGGTTCCTGTTCCTGTAAATCATTTTCCTGCAATACCATATAGAACTGAGAATACTTGATCGGCTGCTGCAGTGATGTTAAAGCTTTGTGTTTACAGTAGGAAATTGAGTTAGTGCTCTTGAGATTACAAACAGAAAACACGTACCAAGCAGGAAACATATTTTGCATTGAATTCACGTGTCTGGGAATCAGCTTTGTGGAGTGCATAGGATTAATGAAATATCTGGTTACAACAAAGGTGTGTTGGTGACAATTCAGATTTTTCTTTGATTTTGGGTTTGCTACTTATAGCTAGAAATTTAATGAAAATAAATTTTGAAGAAGTTTCTAATACTCTGACATAGCCACCATGTAAAGCCAAACCATCCTACAGCATGAACACAAGAAAGCTATGAAAGGTAAAGGAACTGGAAAGTGTTTAGAAGCTCAGCTAAGACTGAATTTGAAGCTGAAATTTTTCAGGACTTTTTATCAGTGTAGCTGGTGAAAAGTGTAGCTTTTTGATCAGTGTAGCTCTTGACATTACAGTTAGACCTGTCCTCTACTTTCTTGTTTTTACAGATGGCACATGGAAAAAGTAGTAGTGTCTGATTATTATCCAGTATAAATCTGACTATCTGAATTGGTATGCACTCCTTTTTGTGTAACATTGCCATTAACAAAAATGATGCCTTCTGGGCTTGATCATTTCTGTCCTGTCTGTTGATTTCTACATGCACACTAATGTCACCACCTGGATTGCAGAGTCAGGAAGGGTGAGAGACAGAAAGACATTTATTGTCTCTGAATGTTAGCTGCAGTGGGAGTGGGGAAACAGGCCAGAACTCAGTGTTTTGTTTTCCAGCAAACTTTGTGCTTAAAAAAACTGCATTGTGGTGGTAAACTGTAACCAACATAGCATTTGGAACTTTATTTGTGCTTGTACATCTCTAAAAAAACAAAGCAGCAGCAATAACAACAAAATCCCTCTCTTCAACTAATTATGGAGGTAAAATGCTTTGCCAAAGCAAGATTTTGATTCTGTTGATTGAAAACATACTTGGCATTGTAGATGATCTAAATGTGTGGACATGCTGCTGGCAACTTTTAATCTTTTAATTCAGATGCTGGTGTTTCCTTCTGGTGATGCCTCTTATATATCCTTTAGGGGGAAAAAAAAAAAAAGGAAAAGTAATATCCACCGCTGTTTTCCTTGCAGACCATGCACTAAGTTGCACACTAACTTTAGGAAGGAGAAAAGCTTTGATTAGGTTTTAGCTTAATGTAGAAAATCATATCCTGCCTCAGCACTGAAGCCCTGGGTGTGCTATGGTATGTGATACCAGAGAGTTACAGTCTCCTGCAGGCAGATATCTGCTTCATTTTGCTTGTTACATGGCTTTGTTCAGGGCGTGGATGGGAGAAGGAATTAGAGTGCTGTAAAAACTGAGGCTGCAAGAGCTGAGCCTTCTACTGTCTCAGTACTCATTTCAGCAGGTAGAACTCCTTGGGCTGGGGCACATCCATTAACCAGGTCAGCAGTTTCTTCCTTCAAAGCACAGGATCAGGAGCATATTTTCTGGGATATACCCCAATAATGAGACACTGTGGATATCCTTAGGCAGGAGATGCATAGTTCAGATATGATGTACTGTGTGGTAATGACTGCTAATATGAGAGCTGCTAAAGAGAAACTGGGAAAAAGCTGAAGGATGGCCACTTGTTTTCACATTTAAATGCTCACTGATGTTTGTTCTGCTGTTTTTCTGCCAAAAAAGAAGAAAAGATAAGTTATTCTGCTATGTAAAGGCAGGGATATTCTTGATCTTTTGGTCAAACATACTTGCAACTCTTCCTTTAAAGCTAACGTGCCTGTGCAAAGTTTTTCTGACAACAGCTCTGCCACAGTATTAAGAGAAATCTGCTATTTTTAAACGTTACAGGTAAACCAGTACTATTGTTACCTGTTACTATTATTAATGGCACAATACAAATGCAGTAAGAGAGGAGTGGAATTGTATTCTTCATCTGTACATGTGAAAATACCTTTAACAACTGTTTGTATGTGCTTATAAAAATAAACTTATTTTTACGGGTACACACACCTTCTCTCCAATGAGGCTCTATTATTTTTTACTGTACAGCCATCTAGATATATTCTCAGTATAGCAAAGTACTTGTGAATGAAAATCTTGCTAAGACACCATAGTATGTCAAAATTTCCCGCATAGAAGTATGAACACAACTCCTTCATATTGCAAACACAATGTTCCTGACACATCCAAAGTGTCTGCGCTGATCAATGAATTACTGTACCCGTGCATATAGTTTGAGTGACCTGTGAGGAGCAGGTTTGATTTTCTCTGTGTAAACTCTTCAGATGTGTCTCAAAGTACTCAGTGATTGTCCCAGCTGTCTCCGACTTTATCCAGAAATCCTCAGAAAATGTCCAAATGCCTCAAAGTTCACTTAAATGTAGTTTCTAGAGGGAAGAAAAAAAGAGGCGGGGGGTGAGGGTGGGGGTGGGGAAGAGATGGTTGTGTCAGGGTAGTTTGGAAGTTGCTGACTAGAAAGAGCAGGATGATCAATGTGAAGCACAGATCTAAAAGCACTGGGAAATGATAGGAGTAGGAGTAAGGTTAGACACTTTCTCTTTGTTCAACAAAACAAAGCGCATTAAAAATTAAACCACATAAAAAAAACAGCTGTAAATTTAAGCAAAACATAAAAGATTAAGAGATAGCACAGACTATTTGGGAGCATGTGGTTGGAGAAGGACTTCAGTGATTGTACTTTTTCTTTATTTTTTCCACTTTCCACTCAGGGGGCAGAACGCTCCGTTTGACACACACAAGTGTAGCAGATGAAGGTCAATATACTTGTGTAGTGACCAATGCTGCAGGAGAAGTGAGGAAAGATTTTTCCCTTTCTGTCCTAGGTAAGTATGTGATAATTTTTGCTACAGAAGAAGGGAATCTATGGTATACTTTGATAATATTTTAAAAATTATTATGCTGAAATGTATGTCCTTAGGGGGAAAAAAAAGCTAATTTGACAACATGGTCAGAAAGCAGAATTTTAAAGAGAAGTTACCTCTACATGTGAATTTGTTGTTTCTTTTGTTTTTAAAGTGAAGATTCTTCAGGCATAATTTGGAATATCTGACAGCTACTTGTGTTTTGTGGTTGGTTTGTTTCCTTTCTGAAAAGGAACTGTGTCAATGCAACTGGCTTCAGTTAGATTGCTATTGCAGTCAGATAGAAGTCTCAGAGATGCCCACAGCTAGACTCCTGTCCTCTCTTCAGTTTCTTGTTGCTCATAGCTTCACTCTCCTTTGGATGTGATGAATGAGGTGAATCAGTTTACAAGTGATCTGGAAAAGTGGGGGGTTTGTGTTTTCCTAGTCATGTTAGTTTTCAGCCAGATTAGTTCTCTGCTGCTTTACCACACAGCCCCTGAATGCCAGTATTGGTGAAAGGAAGATGACAAGAATGAGTGGTCAGGGAAATAGTGCTATTTCTTTTGGCACAGGCCAGAACTGAAGCTGGTTTGAGTCAAAAGAAAACTGGTCCTAGGAAACCATATGAAAATCATATGAATCTGCATAACACTGGGTATAATATGTATAGGTAAGTGGTAATACTCTATTGCAACAGAAATGTGAAGGCAAAACCAAGATGGACAGGAAAATTAAACACTGGAGCTGGAATTGTTTTTGCAAAATAGAAATCTCAGATCCAGTGGAAACCTTCAATCAGTAAAGCCTTTGGTATTTTAAAGGTTATAAACCAAGTGTGGTAGTGGGTGAGCCTGCTAACATGTTTAGACAAGTACTGGTACAGCAGGCTCTTTAGATTGCTATTTAGAACAATTAATGTGCAATTTTTTTCACATTAATTGTTCTAAAAAAAAAGAAAAAATCCCCACACCTACAGTATTTTCCTGAGAAATACGGCTTTTTTTGCTTAGTAATTATTTGTTACAAAATAGCAGGACTGATGCAGGTTGTCATACACTACTGTACATCATTTTCCTTTAGTTTCTTTTCTCTAAGGTGCTGACCACTGTAAGGTTCCCTTCCCTTCCCTTCCACTGACTGATGCACATTCAGCCTGTGAATGATAACTCACATTTATTTCAGTTCATGTTTATTTGATGAGCTCACAGAAGTGTAAGTCTGGTAGAATGGAAGAGATGGATAAACACTGAAAAGCATTCATTGTTTTACTGTTTTCTTTGGAGGCTTTTAGTGGCAGGGTGTTCTCAAGGGTTCTGGGAATCTATTGCATAGGCTTTGTTTGACTTGAAGAAAAATGCTCAGTGAAGCTGATTGCAAGTGGTCTAAGTGGAAAATTCTATTGTTCAGTCGTTTCTTCCCTTCCCTCAGTACTTCCATTGTCTTTCTAGAGGAAAACTACTGGAATGTGTCTCGATAGCAACACAGAATATTCATTGGCTCACTGTAAATAGGAACCCTACAGAGACTTACCAGTGTTTCTCTAAATTGTTGTAGGAGGTGCAACAGGAGAGCCAGTTTGCATGGAGAGCTTGATGTAATAAGCATAATATCTATATATATTTGCAAAATGCTTGGTGTGGCTTTGTCATATTTCTGAAATTAACGTGTGTTGATATCTTATGGTATTATTTTGGGGCCAAAGTGATGAATTGCTCTGTTTTTGAATAGTAACTTTTGGCCTGACTTTAAAGTTCTGAAGTTTATTATTTTCAGTTACATTTATTTCCCCCCATATAATTAGTTCACTAGTTGATGTGTCTTTGCCTCATTGTGTTTGAACATTAGAACCCATACAAAAGTCTGGTTTGCATTGCTTGTACAGTCACAGCAGGGAATTTGATTATAATTGCATCACAAGCTGGTAAGAGTGCCAGTACTGGCAGCATCTTCCTTCCTGAATGCTAAATTCTACTAACCCACATCTCACCATGTGTCCTGTTCAGAAGCCAGCTTTTTAGCCATACTGAAGCAGTTTCTTTGCTGTTCCAGTCAAGGGAGATGCAAACCTCTTTCTTTTTGTTTTTAGAATTTTTCATTGTACTTTGTACTCTTTATTAGTATCTAAATCTGGTGTAGCAACATTTTTCTCTGTGGAAATTAATTCTTCATATTAACATAATCCTTATTTTCATAAAACTTGCTTCCAGCTTGGTGATTTTTTTCACAAATAAGCTGCTGAATAAATTTTTACCTTCTTTTTAGGTTTTCTACCTAGGCTGAGTTTGCGTTTTATAGGCTTATTAAAGGGTAGTATCTGGCTCCCTAGTCCCACATTTTTGTTACTAAACTTTCAAAAATCTTTAGGACATTAGGCTGTCATTCTTACACCTATAGGCCTCCTTTTCAGCCTGCTTTACTCCATGCCTACTCTGATTTGTGATGCCATTTTATTTTGGCCTGAATCTACAGATGTCTCTACTTTGAAATAAATAGTTGATCAGATCTCTTAACTACCTTAATACATTCATAATCTGGCCTTTCTAATCCAAAAACACGTGAGTCTGTGTAGCCCTGTTGACTGAGATTATTTGAAAACACGTCAGCCATACAATAAGAAGTAAGAGTTTCACTGTATTGAGTTAACAATTTGGGGTGTGGATGGGCATTTTAGGGGTATTGTTTCGTCTTCTGTTTCCTAGAGACACATAATCTGTATCATGGCAAGATCCCTTTAGATCTATATAGTTTGCTCATTTGCTGTATGGAATTGGCTGTATTTGCATAAAATACATGTATGCTTTTACACAACATCCATTCTTAGAGGATGCTTGTAAGGAAAAAAAAACCAACATGATACGTACATAGGGCAAGCTGACTCTTTTTTATAAATCTTGGAAAACAAGCAACATGGTAACAACTCTTAAGCACATGGTTTTGAACATATAAATTGCTGCTTAATATGGGTGATAGAATTTCTTTACAAACTCAAAAAACTTTCTGGTGCATAAAATCAAAGGTGTCCCCACTCACAAGTGCTCATGATCTTTGCCCTACAGCGCATACTCAGAAATATTGCCCCATAGACCATGTTCCTCAGCACCCTGAGTATCTCTCTGGCTCTGAAAATGAAGTGGGGTGAATACTTTATGGGTCTGTGGACCTCTCTCGCCTTTTGCATGTACTAGTATGGTTAAGGGGCGCAGAACACAGTGCATATATGTTGTCCAGCAGGCTAGTTCTACAATATCTCACACCTGGACCTGTTTCTGGTAGATCGGAGCCATTCACTGATTGATGTGATTAAGAGAAGCATATGCTGAGATATTGTCATTACTGTACTTAGAATCATAGAATTGTAGAATAGTTAGGGTTGGAAAGGACCTTAAGGTCATCTAGTTCTGATTGGTTGCAAGTAATATTTGCTGATGTTGTCGTCTTGTCTGTTTGCAGTGCCTCCAGGGATTGTGGGTGAAAATAAATTGGAAGATGTGAAAGTAAAAGAGAAGCACAGAGTTACCCTAACATGTGAAGTCATAGGTAAAAGTATGCAATATTACCTATCTTTGCTGATCAAACCCGTGGTGTCAATCATCATTTATTCTGAACAGCATGTTTTTAATGGAATTTATGGTTCAGTGGAATTTCAAAATTTCAGATTTAACCATGGTGCTTATAGAAGGACTAAGGTCTCCTCTTTATAAATGTTACATAAAATATAACATTTGCTTTGATATTTCTTCTCTAAAGGCTGGTGGAATTTAAGAGCAGGTATATATTACTTCAAGAGGTTCAATAGAGTGCATATTCCAAAACGTTTCCCTAAAGGATGTATTTTAAAAGGGTATCTGAAATAGCTTTTTTTTGATTTTTTGGAAATGGCTATGCCACAACTAATATGTGTGATTTTCTGTACTCCATTAAGGGAACCCTCTACCACAGATCACCTGGATAAAGGACGGGCAATCTCTGACTGAGGATGAGAATCACAAGTTTCTTTCCAGTGGCCGTTTCCTGCAAATCACCAATACTCAAATCGCTGACACTGGGAGATACACATGTATTGCATCCAATACAGCTGGAGAGAAGAGCAAAAGCTACAGTCTTAATGTACTTGGTAAGACAGCTGGGCTGGCTCTTGCAGAGAAAATATTAATCTCAAGAAAAAACAAATAATCACATTGGAATTTTGCAGTACTTTAATTACAGCAATGTGTAAGCTGCCTGTCTACAATTAAAATTTTTTATCTTAGTAAATTACAAATAATAGTAGTTCAACATAAACAACAGTTCTGTGCTTTAGAAAATATAAAGCTAGAAAATGTGGAACTATGACAGGACTTGTCTGAATGGAATGAGCAGGACAGTACATTGGCTTATTGTGATTCAAGGAAGAAGTATCTGAGAGCACTTCAGGTTGTGATCTCTTCATAAAAGCTGAAACCATCTGCAGTTCTCTTTTTTTTTTTTTTCCATGATGGTTATTGCATAACCACATACAAACAATGATGAGTTTGTTTACCACATCCTCATTTCCTAGGATCATGCCTCCTACCAATCTGCTGCACACAGGATCATCAAGCAGTGGGTCTGCCAGCTGCTGCACAAGAAGTGATGGCTGGCTTCCTGGTGACCTGTGTTTGACAACAGCTAGGGGTGGATGATTCCACTGACATGGGCCAGTTGTTGACTTCAGGACAAAAGACAAAACCAGATGAATGTTGTTTCATTCTGGATTTCAGCACGTCCCATAGGAATGCCTCCCAACTATTTAAGGCTGCAACCAGATTCCTAGACTGAACAGGGAAAAGAAAATTGGCTTTTCATACAGGTCCTTCTTCTGGTTAATGATTTTGTTGTTTCTAGTGTCTCCAACCATTGTGGGTGCAGACAGCCATGGAAATGCAGAAGATATCTCTGTTATCCTCAATAGCCCAACATCACTGGTTTGTGAGGCTTACTCTTACCCTCCAGCAATGATCACCTGGCTGAAAGATGGTAATCCTTTAGAATCAAACAGAAATATCCGCATTTTGCCAGGTAAATGTTTCGTTGTTATTGAGAAACAGCACTTTATTTTTTTATTGTTTGGTTTCCTGTTACAGATTTAAAAAGGAAAAATCAAAGAATGTATTTCTATTAAGCGCTATGTTTGTACTTTTGTAGCATTTAGTAAAATTCCATTTTCCTAGGTCATTAGTGGCTTGTCATTTTTAATTTGTGAAGTGACTCTTACCTAGCACATCTATGGAGGTGGAAAACAGGAGCAAGCTTCACTGGCAGTACTGAAGCAATGTAGATGAAAAAGAAGGTTAGCATTGTTAACTGCAAGTGTTCAGAGAAAGAATAAGTCGGTATTGATAGCAAGGAATTCAATTACATTTCTAGGAATGCAGTCTAAAATCAGCTGCAACCAAGTCAAATAGTGACTCACCTCTGAGAATGCAGACAGTATAAGTCATAAGTCAAGTGGGTACTATGGGAACGAAATTGATGGATTTCAAAGTTGTAGAGACCACCTGAACTCTTAAATCCTACCAATTCATTCATATTTGCACTTCTGACATTGTGACTGTTGCTTCTGTCCATTCTCTAGCAGGAGTTAAGGGCCTCTTTCATATGAAGAACTGCACTGAAACAGAAAGGCAATTCAGGAGCTGTCATCTACTCCATATATTGAATAAAGTCCTTTCGCTAAATCTTACTGATTATGCCTCCTTTCCCTTTTTCTGTGAATGAAAAGTACAGAACCCCAAATCACTTCTTTCTGTCTAAATATCTTTAAGAAATTTCTTGCAGAGAACAATGTTCACAAATTTTCCGAGAATCTGTAAGCAACAGGACTTGTGATCTAAAGCACTTCTGAAAATTATGCACTCACTTATTGCACAGTATACAGGGCAGTCAGGTTTTTATGACTACCTAAAAGCAGAATTTGGACCAAAGGGTTGAAAATATGCTGCAGAAACTATTTAAATAATTGGAAATCAGGAGTAAATGTAGATCTTATTAAAGAATTATGTCTTTTGGCAGGTGGTCGAACTCTACAGATTTTAAATGCGCAAGAGGACAGTGCTGGAAGATACACCTGCATAGCAACAAATGAGGCAGGAGAAACTTTGAAGCACTATGAAGTGAAAGTCTACAGTATGTAAATACTTTCCAATATTTATTTTTTTTCCCATTCTTCCATTTTTTTATGTCTTTTGCAGTGTTACTTATTCTGGTGAATACAAGGATTTCTGTTAGTAGCTTTACTCAGCAAACATCTGCAATAGCTCATGGCATTGCTTGAGGAAGGATAATAGAATAGTTTCCTGTTGCATCCTTCACAAATGCTGCTGTTGGGATAAAAGTCTTTATACCTCCCAGGGGAAGACATTTAAGAAATGCTGAACTCCAGTTTCTTCTGAAATGCTTTTTTGGTAATGATTTTCAAATCAGATGAGTATAGCACAATGGGAGATGTAAGCAGAGAATCTTGTGAGCAAAGAAACTATTTTAGAAACAGAGGAGGGGAGGGGATCCATAACATCCAATGGGAAACTTTCTTGAGTAAGGTAAAACCAGGGGACACTAATTAAATATCCTTCCATGAAACACCATATGCACAAAGCTTTCTTATTCAAGGCTTCCTGTCAGCACATTGTCCTTTGAGTATTTGTGCCTAATGCTCTATATTAATGCACAAGCTCTTCAATATGGGCTCAGTCAAGCATGATTTTTCATCTTTTTGAATATTCTAGTCTGAACTGCAATTTGGTTTACACTCTCACAGTAACTGTGCTGTTATTTTAATGACACTAATTCCCTAATAAGTCCCCACTGGTTTTAGAATAATGAGAAGATGGCAAATGAGTTCATTACTGAAGTATGGCTATCTAGCAACATAAAGCCCTGCATTCCCAAATGCCATTGCAACTGTCAGTTATTATGCTGCTGTAGCTGTTAGGGAGAATTTAAAATGTTCAATTGAAAAAAGAATGGAAAATGCTTTGAAAGCATTTTAAAGATATTATGATACCAGGGTCGGGGTAGCTGAAGAATTTTGAAATATTATGGTTTCGTTCCGATTCAGAAGGAACCAAGATTTTGCAACACTGGTATTTCAATGGAATGGAAATTTTGAGTTTTGACTAGCTACTCTAAGTGTGGATTTCAGTTCAAACGTGTTTCTGAAAATAAATGCTTTGCAATGATTTCATTACACTGAACTTTGTAGAATTCAAGCCAAACACATAGTAAAGTTCTATAGCTGAGTAAGGCTACAGTTAGGTTTCCATTTCTACAACTGTTAAGTACACTTTTATATATTTTATATATAATAAATATAGTAGAAATAGTTTGAAATGCACGCAACGGAGGAATGCACTTGCTTTTGCTGAGGTTATCAGCCAGGTTTTCCCTTTGTCCAGTTAAATTTGAAATGCTGCCTGAGGCATTAAGTCACAAAAATCACACTGCTCTCTTTGGTTTTGCGCAGTTCCACCAACCATTAACAAGGGGGATATCTCAGGGATTGGTCTGTCCCCTAAAGAAGTGAAGATCAAAATAAACCACAGCCTTACCCTGGAGTGTGAAGTTCACGCCATTCCTGCTGCTGCCATCAGCTGGTACAAGGATGGACAGGCCAGTCACAGACTTAATTCCTTCTAATGGGCAGATTTTGTACAGAAATAACTGCATAATCACTATCACTACTAATGAACATTCACACAGCCTAACAGGCCCATTTGCAGTGCTGAAGTCAGCAGGAAATCATCTTCCCATTGTCATGCTGGCATGAGCACCCCTCACACGTCTTAGGATGTTTGCTGTTGGCCAGACCTCTGCAAATTGGCACCCTTGGTTTTTCGTGGGTGTTTGGCAGTGCTACTGAGACATCAGTTTCCACGGCTTGTTACCGGCTTGTGCTTTAAAGAGGGGAGCCCTGCCCAGTAGTAGCATCCCATGATATGACCACATGTCCCTCTGCTGTTGTGTAAACTCCCCAAAGGTAGTGTTAAAGAATGGCCTCATGCTTGGTCCCATTAAGTGCTGCCCTTGCAGAAGTTGCAGAGGGCCTCCCGCTTGGTTCTGGCAGAGCTCCCGAAACCACAAAGGCATCTGGATCCTCTGTGAGGGGGAATGAGGCGTGGTTCGTGCCACACACAGTCTTCGCAAGAACATTGGTCTGGAGAAGTTTGGAAGGACAATGCCACAGCACAGATGTGCATTTTACTGGGGGCTGGCTATAAATAAACAGAAACTGTGCAACTCCTTTGTAAGAAATAAGACTATAATCTCTTGCTTTAGCTGTTCTTGGTAGGGCACTTACAGTGTGGCAGGCTGCTGCACCCCTCCAGCTGGAGCAGCTCTTGCTGGATTTACAAAGCCTGTCTGTCTGTTTTGAGCATATGCTGTAATTCTTGGATCTCCTGGGTGTACTGAATGTATTGCCAGTGAAAAATTATGCTGGGAGTAGTTGAGAGGTCCCCAAAGATAGATAGTGGCTATAAGCATCTTGCTGCCACTGTCAGAGCAGCAGCTTTTTCTTAGGTTGCCCCTAGGTAAATTACTTTCATTCACATCCATGGACTAAACTAATTGTCTCCTGCAGGCCAGGAGTTCAGTGTTGACTGTCTAATGTGTTATGTTTCCACTGAGAGGTACATATTGCAGTAGTGTAGTCTCTACTGTCATGTATGATGTAAATTCTAGGGACAGTAGTATCTAACCCTGTGTACCTCTGCATTGCTGCTGCATCCATTTTGTGTTTACACTGTGCCCATAAGGGGCAACAGATCCAAGTGGCTGTGTTGCTGTAGGGTGAGTTAGATTGAATTGTTCACCTCATACAGAAAAGTATATGGTAGTTTTACACGTGTAGGTTTTCCATCGGCTCATTGACTTGGCCAGTGAGTTCAGGGAATTAAATTAACCTGATTTAATCAGATGTCCCAAGAGCCTTTGCCTGATGGGGATGGCATTGCTCCTTTACACAGCAACTTGCATCTGGGGTTAGGAATGATGTAAAACCACATTCTCTTAGAAGCCCAGCTACCAAGATCAGAAAGGTGAAGACGCGGAGTTTCTGGTAACCATGGAAAGAAAACCGCCTCCAGAAACTTGGAGTTTAATCAAGTCTACTAGGGGAGAAAATGCTTTTGGTGTGAGGGAAAGAGGAACAGATGAGAAGAGAGCTGGATTTCATCACCTGTGGCCAAGGCTGCCATCCCAGGGGACCTGGCTTAGGCCTGTGTCCTAAAGTAGTGACCCTCAGTAATCTGATGTCCTAAGCAACTGCTTATTTTGATTGAAAGCAGGCCTTGCCAGAAGCATTAACAAAAATTGAAGGATGCTCTGGTGTTAGTGGTATCAAAGCAGATGAAATACCAAATTCTTACTCCTAGTATGCTGCCTTAGGAAGGATTTTGAAACAACCTAAATTTGACCTAAGGAGAGATAACATCATATTACTTCTATGAACATGGCTATTTCCAGTGTATATTTAGCAAAGTATTAATTTCCATGTAAAATTGCATTACAGCCACTTAAACCAGATGATCATGTCATTATCCAAGCTAGTGGCCATACTCTGCAGATTAAGGAGGCTCAAGTATCAGACACTGGTCGTTACACTTGTCTGGCGTCCAACATTGCTGGAGAAGATGAAGTGGAATTTGATGTAAATATACAAGGTAAACAGAGTTCAGATAATAAAATTCTTCTGATAGCCTCCTTTCCTAATGTTCTGTGATGTTGGAATTTTCATAATTTTACACCTTTACACCTGCATCCTTTACACCTGCTTGGTCTAATCCAATGCTTTTGTGTTTTGTGTGATTTTCATTTCGTATGTATTTTGCTCATCTTTTAGAAATGCAGTATTTGGTTATTCTTCCTATTTTGTGACATATGCAGTGTTTTGGAAGTCAGTGGAATGACATGGTAGCTCTCATCTTCATCTAAATGGCATGAAAAAGTTTTTAAGTTAGCATAATCCAAGACATCATATTGTATTTGTCTGTATTGAGTGGTACTTAGAGGTCCCAGACATAAGCATTTTGTTGGTCTACACACTGTGTGTAAATATAAAAATTATTAATGATTTATGAAAATTTAGAGAAAGTTAGAACTTGAGTGAAAGCAGGTAGCTTACTGTTTAAGTATTATTCTTGATTAATACTATATGTGCTTTGTTACCAGGTCTTCTTACGCTTATTTATTAGTCTTCAGTAGATATTCAGTGATTGCTCAATTGTTCATTCTAACGAAAGCAACTAGAATTTTCCTGTGTAATTTAAATTGGAGAGGAGGGGTTAATTTAATACACTTATTTTTTATTGCTGTTGTTTAACAATCACAGTATCTTTTAATTTATTGACTTTTAAACTAGTTATTTCTGCTGTAAAATTCTAACAGTTTCCCCCTTGGTTGTAGTTCCTCCTAGTTTCCAAAAGCAGTATAAGGAATGGGAAGCAGGTAACACAGTAGATACAGGAAGAAGTGGAGAAAGTAAAGATGTGATTGTTAACAATCCCCTTTCACTGTACTGTGAGACCAGTGCTGTTCCTCCTCCAGTTCTTACATGGTATAAGGATGGCAATCCTCTGAGCTCTACTGATAAAATACTAATCTTACCAGGTGAGTATTGAAATGTCACTCTCTGACATTAAGAAATGGTGTTAGTGCTAGTATTTGTATAGTAATAACAAACGGTTCCACTTCAAAACACTGCCTTAATATCCTTTTCAGACTTCCTTGACTTTTTTTCCTGTCTATTGCTCATCTGTTGGGAGATCAGTGACAGCCACTCCCAAAACATATTCCTGATATGTCCTCTCTCTGAAGCTGTTTACATGGTTATGCTTTAAATGAGGAACAGTGAAGAGTACCTATAGACTTCAGAAGTAGATTTTCCCAGTTTAGAACAGGTTTACCGGAATAGTCTGTGTTTATATTTCCTTCTGCCCATTAGTTCTCTGTCACCTTGCTGAAAAATATTTATGGTTTTGATTGAAGGATGTCTGGCTACATGCTGCTGAATGGAAAGGAATGTTATTGCTTTATGCGGAATTAATTACTCTTTTCTAACATTTCAGTATGAACATTGTTGAATTCCAAGTATCTGCCAGTAGAAAAAGTAGCTCAGAAATAAAGTCTTTAGTTACTTATAATTCAGAACAAATGCTGACCATTCATAAATTTGCTTGCTCAGGTCTCTAGTGAAATGTGGTGTGGAAATGGTGGAAACTGCTTGATGCTGCATTTAAATCTTGAATGCATTTTCCTTCCAGGAGGCCGAGTGTTGCAAATTCCACGGGCACAGGCTGAAGATGCTGGGAGATACATGTGTGTGGCGGTAAATGAAGCTGGGGAGGATTCCATTCATTATGATGTCCACGTGCTCTGTGAGCTTTCCTGCTTTTGTTTTTAATTCCAAAATGAGTTCTGCGGAAACTAATGAAGCATTATAGTCCAGGTTTACTTAATTTTTAATAAGTTTCTAAATATTTTTTAACTATAAAATTAATGTGCTTATATAAGGTGCTAGGGTTTTGTAGAAGTATACAGAATTGAATGAAAATACTGCTAATGTTGTTAGTTCAGCATGTTTTTAGATTATTGCTATTGGAATTCGGTTGCATTAACCCTATCACGCTTCACCAAAAAGAAAAGTATAGGTAGAAATCCAGGTTTTATTTTGCTATTTCTTGTTCCCTAATCAATTTCTAGTTCAAAATTCTGACATACTAGATTTTTCTCTCTCCTTATTTTGGTCATCATTTTCTAAAATGCCTTCAAAACTCCCAAAGGCTTAAGGAAATCAGAGATATAGATCAACTATTGAATGTCTAGAGTCCATATCATATGAACTGTTTACAAACATTGCACAGAAAGCGTTTGTATGTTGCTTGCATTGTCTGCTGATGTACTCAAGGTTTTTGCCTTGGGAAATGCTTATTTCTTGACTTCTATTTCTGTATATACCACTAAAAGGACTGATTTATTGTTAGGAAGGGGTCCTGCCTTGGAAATCCTCTTTTGTTCTGACAGCAAAGAGCATGATGTACTAGCTGGAAAATGAACTTTCACCTCTTCTTCATTATGGCTTCTGTGTATAGTGTAGTTCTCCTCCAGTCCTTTGAGTTATACTGATTTGTTCCAGCTGAACTACTCTCAGGATTTTATCCTCTCACTGTATCACTGAAAATTTCATTACTTTCTGTTAAAATCTCAATCTAAAAGATTGGTCTGAAATTTTAAAAAAAAAACCAAACCAAAGTAAATCAAAAAGGAAAAAACAAAATAAACCTCAAAAACCACAACCAAACAAAGGACACCAGGAGGTACTAAGTCACATTATTCGTATCGCATTTTGCTGTCTTGTAGTACCACCATCTATCAATGGAGGTGATGGTGATCTTCCTGAAGAAGTGACTGTGCTTGTGAACAAGGTTGCAGTGATGGACTGTGTTGCAAGTGGCAACCCTTCTCCAAGTATTACCTGGCAAAAGGATGGCCACCTCCTAGCAGAAGACAACAAATACACATTTTTGTCCAATGGAAGAAGGTTACAGGTAACTCTTACTGAAAACCTCAATTTTAGCATCACAAACACTGTACATAAAGACAAAACTGTTTAGGTTTTCTGAGTATGCAATTTTGAACTTTTTCTTCTACAAAGTGCTGCAAACCTGAGAATATTTTATCTCTTGCTCCTATCCCTCAGCTGCTGCTTCTCACTCATGTGTAATTCCTTCAGTTGTATTGACTCAGTTTTTTGTAAGGTCATACTTTGAACTGCATCAGTGAGATCACTTGGCTTAAAGTAACGTTGACTGTTGTGGAGAACATTCCCTAAGAGAATTTAATGATTATGAAATGCAGTGTTTTGTTTTGTTTTAAGAAAACAGTGTATTCTGAAGAACTCCTCCTATCAATGAATGAAATTGGATGAAACTATTAAAACAGCTCTGAGCTCAATTCTCTCAATTTGATTCTTTGACAGTAAGCTGTTTTACAGATTAGATCAACAACTGTTTTTATGTGGTTTTTTTAATTCCTCTTAGATTCCGAATTCCCAAATAACAGATACGGGCAGGTACGTCTGCATTGTAGAAAACATAGCTGGAAGCGCCAAGAAGTATTTTAACTTTAATGTTTACGGTAAGTAATAATTTTCTGATTGCCATCTTTCAAATGCTAGTTTAACTTGACTGTGTCAATTTTAGCAGATTGCTTAGGGACATACTTAGCTTTTTGCTTCTAAGTCATCTTATTGGGTACAATGGAGATTCTGACGTACAAGAAATTAAAAATAAAGTATGTTGGCAACATATGGCTTTTGATACCACATGGTTTTAGTTCTTTCTATGTATTCCACATAGATAGAAATTAGTGAAAGAGCCTTGTTTAGTGGCTGTGTGTGTACACTGTGTACAGGCTGCAAAGCCCTGAAATGAATTACAAGCAGGTTGCATTAAAGCATATTTTGATATGTTCATAAAAAGCTTTTTCCAAGAAAATTTATTAGAAAACATTAAACAAAGAGATATTGCATTGTAGAAGCTTACTTTTTAAAAAATTACCTTTTTGAAGGTAAATATTCTCTATTTTTTGCTTTGTTGTGGAGTTAGAATAGGGTTAAAATGAATTTTGGCCTTCAGCATCACAAGTCTAACCCAAATACCATAAAGAAATCAAGACATACTCCACTGTTAAAAAATAGTCTCTCTACCACCTTCCATCAACTCACCTTCCATCAACTCACCTTCCATCAACTCTCCTAGTTAACTTTTCTGAGTGAATCTAACTTCCCCTTTTATTTCTGCCTGCTCTTCATGGCACCACTTTCAGCTTTCATTCTGAATTGAAGATCAGATAAGAATTACTCTGCATCATCTGCACCATTACATTTTAAAACCTATCAAGGAATACTGGTACATACATCTTTGTCTGCTTTCACAGTACAATCTGGAGTCTTCTACATATGATCAGTATCTTTTGTCATATCCTTGTTAGGTAGCTAATCTGCTGTATTATATACTAGTTAGAAAGCAAGTGCTGTCTTCTCTCTCACTTAAACATAGCACCCACATTGCAGGAATAATTCAGGTTATTACATACAGAAGAAAATTTTTTTTCTCATTCACACTTGCAGCAAATTTACATGCTAAATGAAACAAATTTAGAGTGCTTCTTTTCTCTACTCAGTAATACAATTAGCCAAACATAGTGTTTCATGGGAAGAATTTGCCCTGGAGTCATTCTCTGAGAAGTTATTTTCTTTTAGTGGAGTCTATCCAGATATCCTGATTTTTCAGTTTTAAATCCAAATATTTCACTTTTCTTGGCAATTGTGTTCTTTAAAACTTCTTGCCTGTAATTTTTTTTTTAATCACTATAGTCTAATGCTACTATTTTAAGGGAAATATTTGCATGAAACTTCAATTATTCTCTATGAATGCATTTTCATTTGATAAATTAGGCTATAGTTCAGGAAAGGACCACACATGGTGATGCACTGATGAAAATGCGTTATCACTAAGCAGCATGATCTTTGTTTTGTCAGTGTCAAAAGAAGGCTATTTTCCAGCATTTCTGTATGTTTCTGATGGAACTGCTTTCACTAATTTAAATAAAATATTTATGATAATGCTCTTTAATAAGTTGAAAATTCACTTCTTGTCTCAAAGGTAACAAAATTAAAATAAACCCATCTAAAACATTAAACATAAGCATCCAGTTTAAAAATCTTAACTTCAAATCTTAATAAATAGGTAATTTTCACATCAAATACTCAAACTAAGCCCCTTAATGCGTCTGTATGCACAAAGAAGCAGGTTATGCTATGCAAATATGCAGATTACCTATGGTGTATTTGTGAGTACTTTTTGCACGCAGTGGGGGGTGCAGAATGAAATCTGCCACCTGCATAGTTTAAGCAAAATTAATTAAATGATAGCTCAGATTTGGCCCTGTATATTAGATTGTACACCGTATTGAACTGCCCATAATCAAATCTGTGGGAAAGTAACTGGAAAAGTAAATGAGCATAAATAACTAAAATATCATCAGATCAGAATTTAACACTTATTCTAGTGAACCATTTTATGCTTATCATCAGGAATAACCTTCAGTTATTCCAAGTTGAAAAATATGGACTGAATTCACCCAATTACATTGATTCTTCTTGCTTCTGGAGCGCCACAGAGGAGCAATAAACTTGGCTTAATGACAGTTTTGTGTCATTCAAGTGACAGAAAGCAGCTGGAATATTTCTGATGGATCTGATCCAAAATACTTTAACATTTCTATTGCTGAAGAAGAGCATTCCATGTGTTCTTTGGAATGATTTTTCCACCTAATAGAGCCAAGAACATGCTTTTGCTTTCCTCTTAAGTGTTTTATATATCCACACTGCAAAAACATGGAAACTAAAACTTGGGGTTTATTAAAAGGAAGAGATTTACAGTTATTTTATTTTAAACGGTTCTTGTAGAAAGGTCAAATGTCAAAATATTCTTGTATTCAAAAATACTGGGACTTGTAAGCTTAAAAATGCGCCCCTTAGAGCAATGCTTGCATGCCAGAATGTTAAACTGCGTAGCGCACTATGAGACAAGTTTGTTTAACAAAAGAACTCTGAACTGTATCAGAAGGGACCATTTTGGTTCTCTGTAATGAGAAAATGGACTATTTCAGAAAGAATATGAATCAGGAAGAAAGGATACTTAGTCATCCTACATATCTTGAAAAAGTAAATTTAACCTGCCCTCCCTTACGTAGCAAATGTTCTATGAGTACAGTGTTTTAAAATCAATAGTGCATTAGTCAGGAGCTGCAGGATCTCTTATAAGTTAATTAGCCTTCCCAAAATCATAGGAGGACTGCAAATGAAATCACTGATTTTTTTTGTGAATTGCAGTAACAGGAATCACCATTAGGTTGGCTTTAGTCATATTTCCGGATACATCTATCTGTACATCTATCAGATGCAAAAGCACTGTATCCATTCATAGGATGTGAAAGATTTTTGCAACTCTGCCCTTTGACAAAACTCAGCAATTCAGCTTTATTTTTGTAAATTGGGATCTTGCGGAATATTGTTTATTGATGCTGTGATAGATATTATTAATGTATTTCTCTCTACAGTTCCTCCAACTGTTGTTGGTACTAATCCTGAGAATTTGACTGTGGTGGTGAATAATTTCATCTCTCTGACTTGTGAGGTCACTGGCTTTCCACCACCTGATCTCAGCTGGCTCAAGAATGGGAAACCTATCAGTTCAAATACCAACACTCTTATTGTGCCTGGTGAGAGCTCAGCTATTTCTATAGCCTTTCAACCAAAGTTCTGTCTGTTTTGTCTTGATAATGGCACTATTTACGGAGTCAGTGTATTCTTAGTACAGCTCCAGTGAGTAGACAGGACACTCGGCCTGCTGTGTTTGATAATTTTTTTGTCTGTTGGATGGACTTACTTTTAAAGAAAACTGGCTGAGACTGAATACTGCACTAAGCTGTGTGGGAAAGACTAGAGGGCAAGTCGTGTAACAGAGGTGCTCTGATAAAGGTGTTCATTAAAGTTGAGTCACTTCGACTCACCTTTCAAAGAAATGATCAGAAACTGTGTGGAGCAAAGATAAATTCTGCTGGGTTAGATGACAAAAAGTAAAAATCTTCCCATTGACTGTCAGTAGGAAACTGGATTAATCCTCCTGAATTCTCAGGAAGAAATCCTTGTATTCTGAGGTCTTCTTAACCATTCAAAGCTCCTTACTAAATAAGGGCTGGGAGTGTCTGTCATTTCTACTGCTGCGTCTTATCTTCAGCCCAGGGTAAAAAGTGAAGATCACTTGCTGCGCTACCCAGTCCTGTCGTGCTGGTATAACATGACAGGTGGGCTGTGCTACAGCATAGTCTAATGTGCAGACATGGAAATTTCTTACTGGCAGCAGAAGCATCTGTGCAGATTAGTCAAGTTAGGCAGAGGCAATAAGCTTCACAAGTGGAGACAGGTGAGACTACGGAATAAAGAATGGGATAGTGACAAAGTTAAGTAGAAAGGGCATAGTTATGTTAGGAGACAGTAGTTAGAAGCTATGAAACAAACAGGTCTAAAAGGAGTATTTGTGGTCCAAGCACTCATGGATTTAACCTAAATTTTTGATTTTTTTTCCGTTAATGAACCTTAAAAAGGAATGACACTGCAGTGCTTTTTTGAATTAGAGGTTAATTTAGAGCTTGTGTTCAGTCTGTTGGACCTGCTATTTTGAAATAGCATTTGAGATTGATAAAATAAGCACAGAATAAATCTCAAGCCTTCTGTCTTCACTTCAGGTGCTCGGACTCTGCAGATTCCCCAAGCCAAACTACTAGATGATGGTGAATATACTTGTATTGCCAGAAATCAAGCTGGGGAAAGTCAGAAGAAGAGTTTCCTAACTGTCCTTGGTTTGTTTTTTACTAATTTCTGAAGTAATATCCATTGCTTTGAAAATGCAGTGTTTTGTATTTATTTTTATTAGGCTGGTTTTTGCCCTCTCAGAAAACAGACAGAAATAACTCTGAGCTGCTTCTACAGTGCCCCCAAGCATCAAAGACCATAGTGGAGCCTCACTGACAGTCCTAAATGTGAGAGTGGGAACCCCAGTGATGTTGGAGTGTGAGTCCAATGCTATTCCGCCACCAGTCATCACCTGGTACAAGAACAGGCGAATAATTTCAGAGTCTGCAAATGTGGAGATCTTAGCAGATGGGCAAACATTACGAATCAAGGGTGCAGAGGTAGGCCAGGCTTGTGGGATGCTGCATTTGCCACTGCTCTGCTGCCGTTAAGCTGTCGTTTTGCTATTTACTGGTGTATTCTACTGGCTGCACACAGGAGATGTGTTTGCTGGGGAGACTTTCATTCTGTGAAAAGGACCTTAAGACGGCAGAGGCAAAACCTGTTAATATCTCTAAAATGTGGCACTAAAATAAGACTTCATAATAAGTTTTATTTATTTATTTACTTTTATTTTAGGTTTCTGACACAGGCCAATATGTGTGCAAAGCCATAAATATTGCAGGGCGAGATGATAAAAATTTCCATCTTAATGTTTATGGTGAGCATACTCTTCATTATCTGTAGTAGTTGTCATAATACCATAGATATTGTTGAGTAGATAATTCAAAATCAGTCTACAAAAGTATTTGGTAACCAAACTATTCTTATTGCTTCCATTCAATTTTTAGTGCCACCAAATATAGAAGGCCCTGAACAAGAATTGATCAATGAAGCTGTCAGTAATCCCGTTACCTTTGTGTGTGATGCTACTGGCATCCCTCCACCAACATTAGTGTGGCTTAAAAATGGAAAACCAATAGGTATCATTCTCTCATGTTCTTTACTGCTCTTTTTTCCCCCTTTGGGGTACCATTGTGCTATTTGCTGTTTGTTTTTTGTTTCTTCTTCACCTGTCTCTAGACAGATTGTTATGCTAACTCATTGGAATCTTTGTTTTGAAATATTGATGAAAAAAAATCTCAAGATATGTTTGCTCTCTGTGGTCTGCTTTGGAACAACTATTTGTTTACATATTTGCAGAAAGTTCTGACTTTCTTGAAGTTCATATTTTATCTGGCGGAAGCAAGCTTCAGATTACTCGCTCTCAGCTTCTACACAGTGGGACCTACACATGTATTGCCTCAAATGTAGAGGGAAAAGCTCAGAAAACTTTTGCGCTTTCTATTCAAGGTAAGGCATGAGAATGCTCTGAGCAGAACTGGTTAATACTGGTCGAGAGTGACACTGTGTCTGTGCTAAGGACACTGAGATAACATAGCCATGTAGAAAAGTGGAGAATTTGGACCATTATTTCTATCATCTGCAGCCAGTGAGGAAAAATTGTAAGAGGATTATATACTTAGAAATTTGCATGAAACAATATTCTTAACCTTGAACTTGAAACCAGGTGAAGGACTGTGAGAGTTTGCTGCTGATCACATCCTTCTTTCTGAACACTTAAAATGTACTAGTTGGTTGAATGTGGAGCGCCACACATTTATGGATGAAAAAGCAGTGATACTTTTTGCCTTTTTTGCCATAGCAAATAGGAGATAGCAAAGAAATACAGTCAGAATTTCCTTATGATTTTTTCCCCCCTGCTCAAATGAGAAACCTTTGTTACAGAATTGACTCCTGCCTTGTTGTTTGTCACCCTTATGCTGCATCTATCTTGTTTTCTTCTGTTCCTAACCACTCATCCCCATTAATTGTGCTAGTTCCTCCCTGTGTCCAGTAACACATCTGTTGTATCTGTATAGCATGTCCAGCTTTCTGCCATCATCCTTTCCCATGCCAGCAATTGCTAGTTGAGGAAGAAGAAGCTGCATCAGCTGTGAGCTGAGTGTGGTGGCACCCCCAAGTGTGATGACTGGCCATCAGCAGGCCAAACAGATCTAGTAACTATTTGTCATAGTGATCATTCTTTGGGGCTGCTGTTTTTGTGTGTGTGCTCCTCCCCTGCTAGTTTTTCCCCAAGTTTAGGAATTTAATATCAAGCTGCTTGTTTGATCAAGTGTGATAGAAATTGCTTGAAATGCTCCAAACTTACTATTGAGACTGACGGTCTTGGGGGATAGCATGGCTATCATCCTTGTTCTTTAGGCAAACAGGCTAAAAATGGCTGCTGGTTAGGATGGAGTATGTGGCTGTTAACAGGAATATGATGGTTATGATGCAATAGAACATTTGACTGTGCTCTAAGCATATGAGCAAGAGTTAAATGGGCATTCAGTCATTACAATGCATTGTGAAGTTTAATGAAATGGGATTTTTTCATAATATTGTTGCACATGTTAACATCATTTGAAGAGAAAGCTGTAGATATTAAATATGGTGGCAAAGATACATGGTTTCTTATGATTTTGTAAATTGGCTGTTTTAAGAAATGATTGAAGTGGATTTGAATTTATATTTGAAAAACCCCCTCTAGAAATAATATAATCATGTACAATCTAAAATAGATTTGAATGGAGATACTGCAATAAATGCTAGTTACTAGTATGAGCATCTGCAGCATAACTTCTTATAGTTTAGATTGTTTCTTGCTGATGAATCTTCTCTTCCCTCCATTATGCTTTTCCAGTTCCTCCTAATATTGTTGGCTCTGAAAAGCCTGGTGAGGTCAGTGTCCTCCTGGGAGAAAGCATCCAGCTTGTCTGCAATGCCAATGGAGTGCCCACGCCTGTTCTGCAGTGGCTTAAAGATGGAAAAACAATTGCCAGTGAAGATTTACAAAGAATAAGGCAAGGAAAAATAAGCAAACACTGCATTCTCTTCTACAGTTTTAAACCTCAGAGGGTCCTAAAGAGGGAGCATAAAAAAGAGCCCTGAGGGAGGAGTGTAAAGAAGGCCTGAGTCTTAACTTAGGTTAAGAGCATCTCCCTTTGTAGCTTCTAGAAACCTCTTTTTTTTTTTTTTTTTTTTTTGCACTGAGATAAGTATATGAAAGCTATTTCTTTCTCAGTTAATAAATTCCGTTAAAGATCATCTGGTTCATTGAAGTTTATTAAGGTCAGTAAGTTCCATTAAGTTCTTTTCGAGGGAAAAGGTCTGAGACATGGAAACATTTTACTCTTGATGCTTTTCATTATGGAATCTTTAAAAACCTGCTTGGAATTGAATCCCAATGTGAGGTTAAAGAGGTCATCTCTGGGAAAAGATTACTAGCCTATCTCCATGAAAATATTTGCAAAAAAAACAATGGTTCTCTCACCAAATTCCCAAGAGGACAGAGGTAGTTGATTTAAATGTATAAAACTGACAGTTTATTTGCCAGGAATACATAAACAAATTCACTGTGTTTTATGACCTTTCTTGTAGAGTAACTCCAGATGGCAGCACATTAAACATTTTCAGAGCTCTCAGTTCTGATACAGGAAAATACACTTGTGTGGCTACTAATCCTGCAGGAGAAGAAGACCGAATTTTCAACTTGAATGTATACGGTGAGTTTTCACAGATGTGAAGCTGAAATCTAATCCATAAACCTATCTTTGTAAGCACTCCCAAGAGAGGGCAAAGAAATTAATGCCTGTCTTCAGTGTAATGCTATATGCATGTGTTTCCAATTTCACGTACTGTAGATATCACAGTATATTATCCAGGATGTTCTGTCGATGACAAAATGATTAAAGGTGCTGGAAATGCGTTTTGTGGTAAACAGAAATTAATTCCTTTGGTGTAGTTGGAGTTTGTCATAATAGAGGAATTCTACATGCTGTGATTTTTTTTTTTTTTTCCCTTGTAGAGAAAGAGAAACTTAGGGCTGACTTACTGTGGTACTGCTTTTTTTGTTGTAGCAGTTTATCTTCACTAATTTCAGTCAAAGCACATTAGCTAAAACCAGAGTAGCATGGTAGGGAACTAATAGTTACAGGTTCCTAGAATTTTAAAGAAAAATGTTTGAGTTTTGGATTAAATTCTTCTCTTGCACATTTTGACATACATAAGATAGTGATAACTCTTCTTTAGCTGTGCAGAGACTGGACACTTTATTTTGTGAAAAAAGTGTTCATGAAGTGCAATGACTGGTGTGAAAGACAGAAGAATTCTTGTTGTGGTTCAAGCCCAGCAGTGGCGGAACCATGAAGCCACTCACTCAGTCCCCCATGTCTTCCCACCCTGCTCCTGGAGGGATGGAGAGGAGAATTGAAAGAATGGAAATCCCACGGGTTGAGATAAGAAGAGTCCAGTAACTAAGGGATAATACAAAACCACTGCTACTACCACCAATAGTAATAATGATAAGGGAAATAACAAAGGAAGGGAATATAAAACTAAAAGAGGAGAGGAAAACAAACAATAAACACAAGTGATGCACAGTACAATTGCTCACCACCCACTGATCGATACCCAGCCTGACCCGAGCAGCAATCTGGGCCTTCCAGGTAACTCCCTCCAGTTTATATACTGGGCATGACATGCTGTGGTATGGAATATCCCTTTGGCTAGTTTGGGTCAGGTATCCTGTCTCTACTTCCTCCCAGGTTTTTGTTCCCCTCCTCACTGGCAAAGTATGAGATTGAAAAGTCCTTGACCAGAGTAAACATTATTTAGCAACAACTGAAACATCGGTGTGTTATCAGCAGTGTTCTCAAACTAGAGTCAAAAACTAGCTACTATGAAGGAGAAAAATAACTGTTACAGCAGAACCCAGGACATAGACATAGGCAGCATTTCACAACGGTGTAGACATCTCTCCCAGTTATACAGGGACTCAGAATCAATTGGAGTATCAGCATGAGCAGAGTAACAAGAGATGGCCTTTGATATAATAAGTAACAATACTGAACAACCACATCACATCTTCTGGGGACAGAATGGCACTACGCAACAGTGAAGACTTTTTTGATTGCTTTGTACTGGCTGAGATCCAAGCAATAATGAATTTAAATGGTCTTATTTCTGCAACTCTCATGGTATATGATGGGAACTAAAGTCGGCCAATGCTTGGAGCTGGGCCTTCTTTACATAGTGAGTGGGTAAGTCCCCTTTTGTCCCCTAGGACCAAAGCTTTCAAACTAACCTATAAAACCCAAATTTACTCTTTTAAAAAAATGTGAATCTTTTCCTTGACTTGCTTGTGCGGCTTTAGGTGCAGGATTTCCTGCAAGGTAACATATGTGGAATGATTTTAAGAGTTGGTTTTAATATTTTCCTTTTCAACATTTACAAAATATAGTTCCTCCAACAATAGCCAATAATGAAGATGAACCAGAGGACCTCACTGCCCTTTTGGAAACCTCCCTAAATATTGAATGTACTGCTACTGGAACTCCACCACCGCAGATAAACTGGCTAAAGAATGGCCTTCCTCTGTCTGTCTCCTCCCAAATTAAATTGATGTCAGCTGGCCAAATTCTCAGGTTGGTTTTCATCTATTTTAACTAGCTGAGTTTTCTCCTCTCTTTTAGTATATCATCACAATTCAGGTAGTATTTTTTGAAGCAAGAATAAGATTTCATCAAACCCATGCAATAATAAAGATAATGTATTCCGTTGCACCTTGCTTAAAGTTATTTTTCTTTAGATTTGCCAGAGTGCAGATATCTGATACTGGTGCATACACTTGTGTAGCATCTAACAGAGCTGGAGTGGACAACAAACATTACAACCTTCAAGTTTTTGGTAAGTTTCTCTGAAATGCTTATGTGAAGAACCTTATTTCTTTATTTCTTAAACCTAATATTCAGTTTTCTTTCTCACCAACACAAAGTTGCAGACACAAGTTTATCTTAAATAACTAATCATTAGGGAAACATTAACTTTTCAATGTGTGTGTTTGGTTTTTTAACGGAAAGCGTTCAACCTTAGAGGAGTCCTTACTTGAACAGGCACACAGACGTCACAGTTTTTTTAGAAAGAATAATAATACATAATTTCTAAGTGAATTTTAACATGTGCTAAACATGAATGTAAGTGGAAGAATGCAAAAGGATAGCTGCGTTCCAATTTTTAAATATTTGGAATGAACATTTGGATTGTACTCTGTATGAATCAGATCTTTTTTTCTTGGTAGTACCACCAACTTTGGATAATGCAGGAGGAACAGAAGATCTGACTGTAGTAAAAGGCAGTTCAGCTTCCATGAAGTGTCTTACTGATGGCACTCCTGCCCCTACTGTGTCTTGGTTTATAAATGGACGTCCTTTAAGCCTCGGAGCTCACCTGACATCAAGTAACCAAGGAATGGTCCTTAATTTTGTAAAAGTAGAGATCGGTGACACAGGCAAATACACTTGTGTAGCATCCAATGAAGCTGGGGATACCAGCAAACATTTTTCCCTGAAAGTGTTAGGTAAGTGTTAACTTTTCCGTTGAACAAAATGTAAGCAGTAAATGAGTATCTACTCAGGACTGCAATTAAAAAGTTTCTACAGATAAGGAGTATTTTCAAGAAATATTTAATGCAATAAATGAGAAAAATAAGAAATTGGAAGATACCTAAAGATGTGTGAATGAGTAATTCAGTACAGTTTTTTCCCCAATGTCTCCAGAGTACTGAAATATGCTATAGTTAATAGTAAACTAATTTACAAAGTAATTTGTTTTAAATTAATAATTTTAGTTGGTAGAAATTTGGCTTGAAAGAACGATAGTGCAGCTCAGCTGTTGAAGGTACAACAGCTAAATGTCTTATATATTCCTTATATGTATATAAGGATATTATGCAATATATTGTGATATTATGCAATATATTATGCATACTATATTATGCAATATATTTTACCTGGGATTATGAAAACATTTTCTAACTAATAATTCCAACTCATAAAATATGCAAATTAATAGACAAAGGCAGGTGGAAATCTCATGAGATAGTGAGTTCGTGACAGAAATAATACTAATGTAGAGTAATTCTACAAGCTCTAATCATAAGGATGAGTATCATATCTTGTAGGATTATTGAATCAATAAAGAACTTGAATGTTCGTCCTTCCACAGAGCCGCCCCACATCAATGGTTCAGATGAACTACAAGAGCTTTCTGTCATCATTAACAACCCTCTTGAACTTCTCTGCGCCTCTTCTGGCATTCCGGTCCCCAAAATCTCATGGATGAAGGATGGGCGCCCGCTTTTGCAGAGTGATAATATTCATGTCCTGAGAGATGTCCTTCGAATAACCAGTGCTCAGGTAGAGTATTTATTTCAAAATGGGCTGTTTTGCAAACACTATAGGAGTGTGCAAACTACCTTTTATTAGGACCATCTGAAGAGATGTCCTGAAAACTAAAAATCATCCACCTGAGTTTGCAGTTAGAGGATATATTTTTTAAGAGTTGCCAGGAGTTCTCCATACAGAACAAGCAGTAGTATTATGGATTCAGAGTGTCCAAGCACTTCTGCCTCTCCTGAGCATTGTTACTGTAATTTGATTTTGGAGTTCTGTATTTTTTAATTGATAAGTGCTTCTTGTTATAAAGCAGTACAATTAATGCTGGGGGCTTGTCTTTTTCTGGGGTTAGTTCTGGTTTTAGTCTGCATCTGTAATCTGTTCTTGCTCATTTCCTACCTATTTGACTCTCATTACTATCTCTTCCTGTTTTTTCAGGTTTTATAGTTCCTCCTCAGGCTTTCTTCTCTATCTGGTAGCCCAGATTTTCCTAATATCCAGTTGTTTCTCACATTATAAGCCATCTATCACAGAGAAAAACTGAATTTGAAGTCATCTGTGTTCAAATTAAGAAAAAACAAATAAAGACAACAGAAAGACTTTTAGATTAATTCAGGCAATAATGGAGTCCAGGGGAAAAGAACCTTTAAAGACTTGCACCTAAGGCTGTATTGGAGTCCAGGGGAAAAGAACCTTTAAAGACTTGCACCTAAGGCTGTATTCAGCTGTGAAAAGCCAGACTGAATTTCACCAAACAGAAGTAAGACAGGGCTTGGGTCTGTTTGCTGGCTTGTTTGGCTTGTTTAACTTGTAAAGCAATTATTTCTTGTCACTACAATAAAGTGTTTACAGGAAGGATGAAGCATAAAGGTATTAATGATTATGCATGTGCAAAAAGATTTCCTTATTACACAAAACTGATCCCTGCTCAGATGGATACCTATAGCTAGTTCCATCTTGATTATATGTTGTAAAAAGCATCACAAAGGGAAAGGTTCTTGCTGGAGACACATTATCCAGGGGGATTTTTTGGGGTCCTGCAACTCCTAAGACATCTTTGTACAATCCCACCATGCTAAATAAAGTTTTCTAGAACTTCATTAATTTATTTTCAGCTATTCCTTTGTTATTGTGTTTGTGGTCAAGTGCTGCCTGTTATATGTTGTTGTCCTTGTTTGTATTTCACAGCTGAAATTTGCATTTCTGAATTGTTCTCATATTCTGAAGTTTCTGCTGAAGTTATTTGTGTGGTTTTAGGTGGAAGACACAGGAAGATACACGTGTTTAGCATCTAGCCCAGCAGGAGATGACGATAAGGAATATTTAGTAAGAGTGCATGGTAAGTTTAATTTAGGTGAAAAAATATTCCTTTAAATATACCACCAAGATATCTATCAGTATCCCATTTTACAAGTTATATGTTACTAAAGAATTACATGTTTTGAGTGATATTACACCATATGATCATAACTAACATTTCTAAATAAGGGTAACAATTCTGAACATGATACACAATTAAAAAGGAAAGTTCTGCTTGATGCAGCTGGTTTCTGTTATAATTCCAAGTCTTATATTTTGAATAGTTTGTAGATACCAGTATTCAGTTGGATTGAGTTTATTGTGCTTACTGAAAAAGAATGTGAAGTATACTGACATGTGCCATAATCTTAAGTTTTCAGTATAAAAAGGTAAGAAATATTTTTAGCAATGAATATGTAAAATATAATGTCAGTAAAGGAAGCATAAATGGGACTTCCGCCGTTTCTTGAGGACTGTAGCTCCCGTGTTTATTGATTAACAGTTTATAGAACTTCAGTGATCTCTGCTATGTCTGGTTTAAATGCCAGTATTCTCACTGAGAATGGACTTTAATTTCTTTCACGGTAGTTTCAAGCTTGTGACTTAGGAAACATGTTCACCTGTTAAGCAAATGGGATATATTTAACACACGAATTAAAAAGTAGAGCTAATTAATGATACTTTAGTTTTCTATTTATTTTAAACTTAAGAAAAAAATTGGAAATTTTCAATTAATAATTTTATTGGAGCTCATATGTGCGGTGTTAATTTTTTTCTTAATTCTTGTAACAGTTCCTCCTAACATTGCTGGTACCAGTGGTCCACAGGACTTCACAGTGTTGCAGAACAGACAAGTTATACTGGAATGTAAATCTGATGCTGTGCCACCTCCAGCAATCTCATGGCTTAAAAATGGAGAACTTCTAGAGGTATAGTGGTTACAGTATTTTTAAATTTTTTTTTACAGTATTTTTTTACACACACTGCTTGAGGTTTCTTACTCTGCTCACTTGCCCTTTCAGTGCAGTCCAAGTCATGGTACCTTGAATTCAAGAGAAGCTGAGTAGCCCCAGTACAAATACAGTTAGTCTTAAATGATTACCTGAAGCTAGCAAGCATGTGAAGTGGCCATCCCGCTGTTACTTGTTCTTTTTTCCTTTAGGGGGATCCCTTGCTCCTCCTGGATCCTCTGAACAGTGCTAGAAGCCTTCGGTATACTCCTGAATGGCTTCCCAGGAAAGGTAGCTGAGAAAAGACTACACTATGTGTTTCCTTTGAGTTTATTATGCATCCTCATATTATAGTAGTTTTTAGAAAGGAATTTAAATAATTTGCAGAGGAAAAAAAAGAAGAAATGGGTTGCTAATCACCATAGTTTTACATCAAATGCATCTTTTTCACTCAGAATTCCATGTTAAGGCATCGAGTCTTTGCTAGTTGAGAGACAACTAGCAAGATGAAGATGGTTTATACAGAAATAAATTTTTACTTCCCATCCTCTTCCTTGAAATCACTCAGAAACCAGATGATTTCCAACTGAACAATATAAGTCCAGTTATCAGTAAAACTTAATTCATAATTTTCCCTCAATTGCTCTTTATTCGTTCATAAAGAAGAAACAAATTCAGCTAATTAATTGTGTCTCCCTTGACTGTAATCCATCAGTACTCTTCACCCAAAGTTCTGCTTATTTGCTTTCCTTCTGACATGTTATTCTTCAGACTCTATTGTAGATTTAGAAGAATGAAATATTAGTGGAGGAAATAAGAATATGGTGAGCGATTATGTCTTACTAAGTGCTGCTGGGGAATGTTATCTTGAATGTAGCACAGAACTAGCTAGAAACAAGACTAACTTAAACACTCTTTTTCTGAAGGGTGAAATAGTTAATCGGATAGTGATTTTCAAATATTTTTTTTAATGAAAGCAAGGTTGAACAAGGGTTGGATGTTCAGAATGTGAATAATTTTCCCTCAGTCTTTCAAGAGAGCTTGTGTTTTAAAAGCAGTGCTTAACAAAAATAAAGCGTGAAAAGAAGTCACTGCTTTATGGTGAAAATTTGTAGCAGAGCAATTGAGGAACATTATGATAGACATAGGTACTCAGATGATAACCTTTGGATTGACTTTTGTAATGTTAGTTCTCTTCCCTTGTGAGAACACGCACGTCAGTATGTGAGGCCTGAGCCATCCTGATTGTGTGGTATAGTCAATCTGCTGTCTTAGACTTAAATAGAACAGGAAATTTCAATTTCTAGAGATATCTTTAATCCAGCACTAAATTTAAGTTTTATATTTATTTCAGACATGGTACTTTTATTTTGTCATGTGTGCTTTAAGTAACAGAATTAGGTTTATTGTGTTTTCTCCCATCCTTTTCATTCTTCAGCTTGGCTTATATAAATACATATTCTAGATAGCAGGAAAACATTAGCATCTTCCTGAATGCCTGGTTGCTTTCTCAATTTTGAAGAAATGTAATAGCCTACTAATATTAAGAAGCTGGGAAAGAGCTCTCCTTGGCTATGGAAAGAGGTGCTCTGTGGCATATTCTCATCCTCATCTTGGAAAAATTGAGGTTTCACAATGACAAGAGAGGATTGGAGAAAGGTTCTCAGGCTGCTGTGTTATTTCAATTTAAGTCATCACTGCTTTTTTGTAATGCAGCCTTGTGGTGGAGGGGGTAATTCCTCCTGGTTTTGTTACCTTCCACTGTGCAAATTTTGAGGTTTAATTTAGACCTCTGTGTGCTTAATGGTGTAACTGTGCAGCATCACCATGCTTGATAACAGAACCATAGAAAGATCTAGCTTTTAGTAGCTTTGGAGTCCTTGTACTTTTCACTGATATGGAAATCCACACTACGTGTTAAGAAGTAGGTAGGAGCATCTTGACCTAATCTGGTTTCATTTAAACACTTAGAAAAATTGCTGAATCTGTATTGTTTCAAAGATGGGTTTTCTGACATGCCTTGAGAAGAGTGTAAGGACTATGCGATAGCTTCATTGTCTGTCCTTTGTCATGTATATGTTTCTATGTTCAGAATCCATAGCATAGGCTGTTTATCCAACAGGAAATACCAGTTATTATCCAAAATCTGACTCTCTATAATCTACTCTGGTGGTGTATCATTTCACCTGTGGCTCTAGCACTGCTGTTTATTCTGCATTGGTAGACTTTCTGAGTTGGTGCCTAGTATGAGAACAGTATACTATGGTACTAGTGCAGAGAAGTGCAGAACAGTGTAGAGAAACTTGTATTTCTTCTGCCTTTAGTGTGCATGGTTTTAAAAAAAACCAAATTCATTGTGTGCTATTAGCTGCCCCTTTCCATAAGAACTCAGAAGCCCTTTGGCTGCATAACCTAAGAAGCTCTCTTATTCAGGCACAAGTCCCAACAGGGGTTTCAAGGGGGAATCATTACACAATGATAATTTTTGAAACTTTGTTTACCCTATTACCTTTGCAGATGTAAACAACGTTAAGCAAGCAATACATTCAGTCCCTGGTTTATCTTTCGCCTTCCTTCATGGCTTTTATTATTCTGCAACAAAAGAACATTCTATCTTCATGAGGAGAAGAATAGTAAAGTTAAATTTGTCAAACTCTCTCTCTTTTCCATTAGGGAACTCCTCGAGTTCGAATCCTATCCAATGGGCGATACCTGCAGATTAATAACGCTGACCTCAGCGATACAGCAAGCTATACATGTGTGGCAAGTAATATCGCAGGAAAAGTGACCAGGGAGTTCGTCCTGACAGTACATGGTAAAATCATGGATCCAGTCTTGTGCATTTTGATCTTTGCTTGGTATTTCTGCAGGAGCTCATACACAAGCAAGAAACATTAATAGTCTTTTTCTAGCCCACTGTTGGCCGCTTAGGCTGAGTCTAAACTGTGGCACCCTGTGTATTACCTTATGTGTGCCACCACCTGAGTCCACAGTTGTGCCCCACACTAAAGGACCGGTTGGGGACTCACCATGGTTCACTGTACAACTGTTTGTGCTTTCTGCTGATGGAGGGTGCTCTGCATCTAGCCATCATCCTGATAAAGAGTCAGGATACATCCAGAATGATGAAGGACTGAGAAATACTCTTGGGCAAATTCAGAGAAATTCTTAAAATCACTTTACTAGCACCTTGGGGACTAGGTTTCATAGCTGGCTTGGCCACCAGTTTTGCAAGTTACTTGAAAACTGTGGTTTCTTCTCTGCACCTGTAAGCAGGAGATAGTAAGAAGATAAGGCTTGAAGGGTCCTATACATCTAGATGCTTGTCTGGTGTTACCATAGACGTGAGTTTCATTTTAAACCTATGTATTTTCTCACCTCTAGTTTAATGAGAAGCTATTATATTCTCACACTTGGGTGATGATATGAAACTTTTTTCCTATTTCTGTTCACTTCACAGCCCAGTCGTATGTACCTGCATTACGTTGTTCCCCTAATGACTGTTCTTACTGATCCAGTTAAAATTCTTTTTCTCCTTAATTTAAGATAAGGAAGAAAGGATATCACCACAGCCTTATTTTGCTGAACTAAATATGCTGAACTCTTTTACTGTTTTAGCTGTATTATATCATTTGCGTAATTTGCAAAGATGATCTTTAGAATGCATTTCAGACAAACTTTCTTTTTCATTCCCTGCTGCATCATGGCAATTATCATGCACTACACAAAATGGTAAGAAACTTATTTTTGTCTTTGCAGTGATCCCCATACCTGTTACTACATCTATTTTCATGTGTTTAGGGGTCAGTCATTGCAGCATGAAGTTTTTTTCTTTAGATAACAAGCAATTTTTGGCTTTACAGTGGCTCCTACCATCCGAAGCAGTCCTCAAATTGCTGCTGTGCATATAAATGCCTCTGCTATTCTGGAGTGTATTGCAGAAGGAGTACCAACCCCAAGAATTACATGGAGGAAGGATGGGGGTATTTTTACTGGAAACAATACAAGGTATTGTCCAGAAATCAGAATAAGTATTATTAATCAGGTTCTAAGAATGTATGAGCCACAGAAAGACTAATTTGTCATCTGTGACTCATAAATTAGTTTTACTTTCACAAATTAGAACTAATATTTGTACTATGATCTCAAATAGACACAAATGTGGAAAATACAGTGATAAAAGCCGAAATATAAAGAGGTTTCATACTTCTATTGTTAAGAAGGACAAGAAACTTCTTTGACAACCAAATATAATAATAATTCTTCTGGCATTAAAGATTTTGAACAGTAAATGTGAAAGATTTTGTTATTGTTATTATTATTATTACTATTATTTTTATAATAGTAATATATGAATATTACTTAATATATTAAATTTTCTATATCTGTTCCAGTATCAACTTTTATTACAGTGAATAGTTTCCACCTTTTCATTGTTCTATGGGGAAATAGTTGGGATTTTCTAGAACTGAGCAAATGCTAAAGAATTCATCTATATTTCAAAGAAAAAAGTACAATCATTAGTTAGGCATTTTTAAAGGCTAAATGAGAAACCATAATAAAGGGCTTTTGGATATTTTCTGCAAATCTGGCATCATTTATATGGAATCACTATGTCAGCTACATTTCATGATTTCTCTGGAAAATAGATGTGCTGGAAAAAATGAAGTCAGAATAAGTACAATAAAGAAGAAAACTCTATATGCCCAAATCAGGACATCATGTGTCTAGGCTATTTGTTGTGTACTCTGAGGCATGTTTTCCTTCTTCACTACCAAGATAGCCTATGGTTCTGTTGATAGGATAGTAGAAAAAAAATATATGGCTTTATTTCAGATATTCCATGTTAGAGGATGGATCTCTACACATACACTCAGCACATGTTACTGACACAGGAAGATATGTGTGTATGGCAACCAATACAGCTGGCACTGAACGCAAGCGAATCGATCTGCAAGTTCTTGGTAAAAGTTTTGGGTTTAGATATGTGTATGTGCTTGAAGTCCATTTATATCATTGTTCTGACAGATCATATTTTAAGCTTAGCCCCTTTTTAGCTGCTCTGCTTAAAAAATCAAAAAAGAAAAATAAAAAATACAAAATAATGATATTTGCGGCCTTGGGAATACAACCCAAATGTTCATGAAAAGAAAATATTTACTCCTTGTGCACTGGAAATAGAAAGACTTAGTACATCCCATGCTGTATGTTTTGGAAGATTGCTACTGTCACTCTTTAAAAATCAAGTAAATGTATTTGGCAGTTCAGGTCTATATAAAGGTATGAGAGAAGTCTGTGTTCATATATATAATTATTCTGAATAATTAAGCTTTGTTTGTCCTTAGTTCCTCCAGCTATTGCTCCTGCACATACAAATATCACAGTTACTGTAAATGTGCAGACCACTTTGCCTTGTGAAACCACTGGAATTCCAAAACCAGCCATTAGCTGGAAAAAGAATGGGCATCTGCTTAGTGTTGACCAGAACCAGAATACATACAGGTTAGAGTTGTTTTATTTTCACTGTGGGTTTAAAGTTTTCAGGGATGATTTTGGTGCTTTAAAAATTTAGCCAGTCTTAAATGTAATCTTTTATAACCAGCATAGTCAGTGGTCTGATTACCTGAGAAGAAATATTTCAATGTCTTTTACTTCCTTCTCTTTTCTTTGTTCAGACTTCTATCTTCAGGTTCCTTAGTAATCATTTCTCCCACTGTGGATGATACTGCTGTCTATGAGTGCTCTGTGTCAAATGATGCTGGAAAAGATCAAAGAGCAGTTGAGCTCACTGTTCAAGGTAGAGGGAATATTGCTATTACATCTGTATGGCATCCAGGATTTCTTTGGGGCATTCCAATGTTGAGATCACATTTTTATATCATACATTTCTGATACTGATATCCATAAGTCTCTAGCATTCCCAAGAAATATGAGTTATTTCCAAGAATTCATAAAAATGAAAAGGAGCAAGTAACCTTTACACTGATCTTCATTTTTAGTGCCCCCATCCATAGCAGATGAAGCCACAGACCTTTTGGTGACAAAGCTGTCTCCAGTAGTGATTTCCTGCACTGCATCAGGGGTTCCTGTCCCCTCAGTTCATTGGACCAAAAATGGCATAAAGTTGCTTCCCAGAGGAGACGGCTACAGAATTCTCTCTTCAGGTACTGTGAGTAACTGGAGCTCAGCCTCACATCTAGAAATAATGACTTAAATAAATGCAAACAACCCCTCTCCAATTTCTTAGAATAAAAATGCAGACCTCTTCAGATGGATGCTGTATTCACAGTGAAACTGTCCTGTGGGATACTGCTGTATGTTGTAATGCACCTTCTTTGTTGCAGGTGCCATTGAAATACCTGCTGCTCAGCTAGCACATGCGGGACAGTACACCTGTGTGGCCAGGAATGCAGCTGGCTCAGCTCACAGACATGCTACTCTTCACATTCAGGGTAAGGTGGGAAGCTAAAGAGAAAATGCATTCTGTAAGTAAATGCTGTCGATTTAACACATACACGCAGGATAATGTGAGGCCAGAGTGGACTGTCACAGATAGTGTCTTGCTCAGCCAAATTGTCTTGCAGATGGACTGATTAATCACAAAGTCACTATTCTGCATATTACAACTCTGGTACCTTGGGTACAGTCTCTCAGTCCATGCTGCGCTATTTTATTTTTGTGAGACTTTTTGTTCCTTTATTTTTTGGTAAGTTAAAATGTATCTGTGATGGCAAATCACAAGAAATAAGGCTGTGTTCTATACCTTCTCAGACTCCCAGATTATGCAATTCTAGTATCTTCTGTATTTTCCTTTTAATTTTGTTCCACAGAACCACCAGTTATCCAGACTCAGCCAGGAACACTAGATGTCATTGTGAACAATCCCATTCTGCTACCATGTGAAGCAACAGGTACTCCTCGACCCATAATAGCATGGCAAAAGGAGGGCATCAATATAATCACAACAGGTATACTCTTAACTTCAGCCTACTTGCTGTAACTCAGAAACTTGTTTTCTCTTTTCTGAATGTTCAAACTTAGATATAAGGAACTTATTCATTTAAAAATGAACAAACAAACCAACAAAAAAAAACAAGCCTGAAGTTTCATACTGTGTTTATATTTGTTTTAGGAAACAGTTATATGGTTCTTCCAAGTGGCAGTTTACAGATTGCAAAATCGACTATTGAAGATGCTGGCACTTACATGTGTGTTGCTCAAAATCCAGCTGGCACTGCTCTGGGGAAGATCAAACTGAAAGTTCAAGGTAAATGATCTTTTAAACTTGTAGTGATCTGCAGGCAAGAAATCTGTATATGCTTTCTGTTAGTCAAAACTCAGTTCTGAACAATAGAAAGGGACTTAATGCTTTCCTATTTGATGACACTGCATAGAGGCCAGGAGGCTTTTTAGCTTTTGTTGTCTAATTCACGATCAAGATACTCTTTTAGGATTATTTTCACCAAGAACTGAAGCAGTCCATGCTTCTTACAACATCTAAGTATTTTAAAAATTTTCCTTATTCTTTTCAGTTCCTCCTGCTATCAAGGCCCACCTCAAGGAATACATTGTTCCTGTTGATCAGTCTGTCACTCTGCAGTGTGAGGCTGAAGGCTACCCTGGGCCAGAGATCAGTTGGCATAAAGATGGACAGCAAATAACAGAGTCCATTAGAAGAAGAATTCTTAGCACTGGTGCTCTTCAGATTGTGTTTGTCCAGCCTGGTGACACTGGCCTTTACACATGCATAGCGGCAAACCCGGCAGGGTCCAGCACTTCTAGTATGGACCTCACTGTACACAGTAAGTGGGACTGTATGGAAACATCATGCATTATCACAGCATAAACCTACACAGGGTAAGGAGATAGGATGTAAGGGAGAAGCTCAGCAAAATTGACTACTGAAAGGATGGGTTTTGCTGGGTTGTAGTTGCTTAAATTTACGTAGAGCTTTACATTTGTCTCATTTAGCTTATACTTTTGTTGTAAGTAGTTTACACATTTCTCTGGTTTCCTTAATGGTGGTCATCGATAGGGACGGAAAACAATAAAGAAGATCCAGACAATGGTTTCAGGTATTCAGCGCAGTATAGTATGCTTTACAGAAGTGCTTGGATAATGCATAACAATAAATCTTTTTAATATACCTTCTCACAGTTCCACCCAAGATTCGCAGGAGTGATGCTCAGTACACAGTCACAGAGAACTCCCAGGCTGTTCTACCCTGTGTGGCTGATGGGATTCCAACACCGACAATAAACTGGAAGAAGGACAATACACTGTTAACAGAGATAGTAGGAAAATATGAGGCTATGCCAGATGGAGACCTCATTTTGGGCAGTGTTGTTGTAAGTTTCCTGAATCTAAGCTATGCCTCAACAGGTTTGGCAATAAGAAGACTCTGTTTCTCTTCATATACACCCACTTTTGGATTAATCGGTGGTTTGTGTTCTTGCTCTTAATGTTCCAAAGTAAACATTCAATTTTCCACTGTGGAGTAAAACCTTTAAAAAATTTAGAGTGATAAAGAAGGGCAAAAAGAAGGTCATCTTTCAAATTTAGAGGAAGCGAAAAAGTTCAGATGAGCATTTCTTCTGAGTGTTTGTTCCAGCATTTTGAGATTCTCTTATCGTTACAAGGGGTAGCATTGTGTAGAATATATCATAGTTGAATTTCCCCAACACATTTTCTTTTAGCATGAAGATTCTGGCAGTTACACCTGTATTGCGAACAATGCTGCTGGAGAAGATACACACACTGTCACCCTGATAGTTCATGTGCTTCCAACTTTTACTGAACTGCCTGGAGATGTAGCTTTGACTAAAGGAGAACAGCTCAGATTAACTTGCAAAGCAACTGGGATACCAGCACCCAAAATAACATGGACCTTTAACAATAACATCATTCCAGGTAGGAGAGACCAGGTTTTACTGGCCATTCCGCTCAGCAATTGTTTCCCCACACACAGCATTGCAGTTAGTTTAGGATAAGGAAAAAAAATAATCTAGAGGTAACAAAGCTGATAGGCAGTGTTTGTGTGAGGAATATCTTCAATACTGTGCAATCATGTAATTAAATTGTCTTTGAGACAAAGCTGTAAGGAAGATAATTAAGAAAATGTTCCTCTTCTGCAACCAGTAATGAAACACAAAAAAAAAAGCCTATATTTGATGATATTTATTCAGCATCCAACAACTAATGCTATTTCTCTTAAATTTGAAGAAAACCTTAGCAGTTCATAGAATGTAGATGCACAAAGCCTGAAATTAATGGACAACTTAGGTCACTACAGGCATGTGGGCAAACATTATAGCAGTGATTTTTCTGCGCATTTCTGAGGTGTCTAAGCAGCTAAATGGTATAATGCCATTGAGCTGTGTTGCTGAATAGCACTGTAATTCAGTCTTACAACGTACCAGTCACTGAGATGTACACATTTAAAAGCATTGGAGTAACCCTTTGCTCTGTGTTCTCCCTTCAGCACAGTATGATGATGTAAATGGACACAGTGAACTTGTTATTGAACGAGTGTCTAAAGATGACTCTGGTACCTACGTCTGTACGGCAGAAAACACAGTTGGCTCAATAAAAGCTATTGGGTTTGTGTATGTCAAAGGTATGTAAAACATCAGTAGTTATGGTCACTGTTGGACAATTTCACACAGCCATCTGTTTTGATAGTAGAATCCTAGGATGGTTTGGGATGGAAGGGGCATTAAAGGTCACCTAGTTCCACACCCCTACCATAGGCAGGGACATCTTTCACTAGACCAGGTTGCTCAAAGCCCTGTCCAATCCAGCCTTGAATACTTCCAGAGAGGGGGCATCCACAACTTCTCTTGGCAACATGTGCCAGTCTTGCCGCTGGTAAAGAATTTTTTCCTAATAGCTAATCTAAATTTATCCTTTTTCAGATTAAAACCATTACTCCTAGTATTTGGTACATTGTCTACAGCTAAATGGGAAAAATCAAAACAGTTTGAAATTCATACTTCAGGAAGAGATGAATGATCCCTTCCAGCAATTCCATTAAGGGCATTTGATTTTGACTCTGCTATTTCTTTGCCATTACTTGTGTTCTCAGAGCCTCCAGTCTTCAAAGGCGATTACCACTCTAGCCGAATTGAGCCCTTGGGAGGCAATGCTATGTTGAATTGTGAAGTCAGAGGAGACCCACCTCCAACCATCCAATGGAGCAAAAAAGGAGTTGGCGTTCAGATTAGCAATAGGATCCGACAGCTTAACAATGGTTCTCTCGCTATCTATGGCACTGTAGTGAGTCACTGGTCTGTTACAATGTGTTTCTGCATTTTCCTTGGTTAATAAAGGTATTCCAGATCATGTTATTTTGAAAGGCCAAGGCTTGATGTTTAATACGCTTTTGCTTTTACCTTTAACAAATGTTGTTTTAATTCAGACTAGAATTAGATTCAAATTGTTGTGGCCAAAAAACCTCCATGGGGCTATCATTCTCTTTAATTGTCAGAAAGACTGAATCTACATACTAATCATTGGTGTGTGAAATTGTACCCAATTACATGGGACTTTTACTTTTGACCTTAAAAGAGCCTCAGTTCTACAACAGGTCAGCTGAAAATCAGTTGTGTTGTCGATGTGATATCATTTGGCATCTAAATTCCTAATGTAAATTGCAAGACATGTTGCTTTCCCCCATAAACTCATGTCTACATTTTGAAATGGGGTTAAAAACTACAGGCAGGGAGGGACACCTTCTATTAAACCAGGTTGTTCAAAGCACCATCCAGCCTGGCCTTGAATACTTACAGGGAGAGGACATCCACAACTTATCTCGGCAACATGTGCCAGTCTTGCCTCCCTCACATTAAAAAATTTCTTCCTAATAGCTAATCTAATGAGAAGAGATCCTATTAGATTCTTTGTTACACACTCATTTAAACTTCATTTAAACAGCTCCTCGAGTTTTTATGTTAAAAAAAAAAAAATAAATAAAAGATCCTCAGCATTAAGGAGCTGAAGGAAATAAAAAAACAAAATACTAAAAATAATCCACACTATTAATTTAATAATAAAGGCAAAATCTTGAGATACTCTAGAACCTAACAGCATTCCTCTTAAGATCCAGGGCATGCCAGATTGTGCTGCAGAAAGTTCACTTACAGGATGTGCGCTGTAAACAGAAACCATCATTATACAAACATGTTGAGTATTTGCTTTTTGTCCTTTAGACTGAAGATGCTGGTGACTACAAGTGTATGGCTACCAACGATGCTGGTGTGGTGGAACGCAGTCTGACACTAACGCTTCAGAGTAAGATTCAAATTGATAAGTTTAATTTCAAAAGACTGGAGCAATATCCACCTTTGGATAGATGGATGCAGCTCCCATTCAAGTTTTGAAGTTCGGGCACTGCACTGTAGGTTAAAATTCATCTCACCTTTCATTATTAATATGTTTAGAGTCTAGTTTGTGCTAGTGATTGAGGTCAAATAGGAGAAGCATGTAGAGGATGATTCAAGCTCATTTTAGAAACCATCTTAGAGTAGGGTGAATCATCTTTTGAAAGGGCCTGTTCCTCTTAGTCAACTAGAGGGCATGTTGATAAGACTGGATAAATTAGACTTTTAACTTTCAAATTAAGAAAGTTACAAGACATGAATCTCAGATTTCACTGTCAATATTTTATTTTTGGCAGAAAGAATATTTTAGATTTTGTTTTTTTCATCAGTGGTAGAATTTCTGAACATCCCTTTTCTGTGGTAACCTCAACCATTGTTGATCTGTTACTTATGTCTCAGTTGTCTCTGAACATAACTAAGTGCATCTTCCTACAGGCTTGATGAAAAGCAAGATATTTAGCAATAAAGACGACTGTATATGCTCATATAGTCAGACCTCAATCCCAGCTTTGGACCTCAGATTGCTTCATATTAAAAATAGCCTGTCATTATCATTTTAACTTGATATATTTTGACAGTGAAAGATCAACAATAATAATTTTCGCTAAAGTAAACTGACATCAGATTTTTTTGCCCTCATTCTGACCAGAACTCTAAATAATTAATATAACAAAAAAAAACTAACCATGTGCCATTGCCTAAAGAAACCTTGTCTTTCAGGTCCTCCAGTCATCACTGTTGAACCTGTAGAGACAGTTGTAGAAGCTGGTGCCACAGCAATGCTGAATTGCCAGGCAAATGGGGAGCCTTCTCCAACCATCAAATGGTCCCGCCAAGGCTATCCAATTGTGGGTGATGAGAGAGTGACCGTCCTGTCCAATGGCTCCTTGCGTATTGTTGCAGCACAGAGGGAAGATACATCTGAATATGAGTGTGTAGCAAGGAATCTAATGGGATCTGTTCTTGTTAGAGTACCACTGACTGTCCAGGGTAGGTGCACAAAATATAAAATCATAGAATGGTTTGAGTTGGAAGGGACCTTAAAGATCATCTAGTTCCAACCCCCTGCCATTGGGTAGGGTCACCTTGCATTAGACCAGCTTGCTCCAAGCCCCATTCAACCTGGCCTCGAACACTGCCAGGGATGGGGCACCCACAGCTTCCTTCGGCAACCTGTTCCAGTGCCTCACCACCCTCACATTAAAGAATTTCTTGCTAATATCTTATCTAAATCTACTCTCTTTCAGCTTAAAGCCATTCCCCCTTGTCCTACTACATTGCTTATAAAAAGTCCCTCTTGAGGATAGGATAGCGACTACCAAACTGGTAGATTACAGCATTAATAGAGATAATATGCGATCAAGATTTTTTCTTATCCATATTTTATGGATATTTAATCTTACCTTCCATATACACATAAGTATACATTAAGCCTAGTCTGAGATGTCAGTGGGGTTTTGTTTCATGAAAATTTATTCCATTATATTCATCCAGCTGGTGAGACAGATGAGCATGAAACAGTGAAAGACATAGTAATGAATGAATCCTGAGCTAGAGACCATCCTCAGAACACATATCATAACTTAATAGTGCCCTTAAAGAAAAGCCTTTATGAGCATAAACAATAACTCTTTCAGAGCAGCTGAAGTATTCTCAGAACTGTAGTAGATATATCTGTAGTAATGAAGATGGGAAGTGAGTTGGATTTCCAAGTAATGGTTTATGAAGTGCACTTTTCACTTTGCTGTATAAATCTAAGAGAATTACAAGCAGAAGCATGATACAGAGAGTCATTTTTCCCATTGCAGTGCATGGTGGATTTTCCAATTGGCTTGAATGGCGAGCTTGCAGTGTAACTTGTGGTCAAGGTGTCCAGGAGCGAGTACGTCAATGCAACAACCCTCTTCCAGCAAATGGTGGGAAGAGGTGTGAGGGACCTAATACAGATGTACGCAGCTGCCACAACAAGCCATGTCCAGGTATTTCTTTAATGAATTGGTACTTTAAATGTGCCTTATGTTAAGTGCCCTAACAGTGAACTGTGATCACCACAGATCTTCGTGACAGATTAATTTTGCTGAGAAGTTGGAATTAATTTTTTCTTTTGTGGAAAGGAAGAGGAAATTTCAATAAATACTGCAGAAATATTTTTTGATTAAAACTGTGGGGGTTTCTGCTTCTTAGTGGATGGCAGCTGGTCAGAGTGGGGGCTATGGGAAGAGTGTTCGAAGAGCTGTGGACAAGGTAATAGGACCAGAACCAGAACCTGCAATAACCCACCAGCTCAGCATGGCGGGAAGCCCTGTGATGGCAGTGCTGTGGATTCAGTCATGTGTAATACAAAGCCTTGCCCAGGTAAGAGAAGAGTGGTTTAAAAATAGCTGCACAAGCGGCTTTCCATATAAGTTTCTTTTTTTTATTATTTTTCTCCAAGCCCAAATTCTTTCATCTTATTTAAAATTATTAAATTATAAAAGAATTGATCTTCCTTTTTTTTTTTGTTTACAGTTGTTTGTAATTTATTGAGTGGCACTAGTTCTTGGAGACAGAAGTCACAAACGTGCATGGAGAATTCTTAGCATTTCCCCTCTTCCCCCCCAAAAAAAGTGATATTTTTTTTATTTTACTGTTTTCCAGTACTTGTTACTCATGTTCTCACAGAGTAAACTCACAACCCTGAACATGTTCGGCAAAACCATTTAAAATGGAAAAATAACGAAACCCACCCAAGCAACTATTTAAAAGCCATGTAAATCATGATAGTTTAAGACATTATCTGCTCATTTTCCCCTGTTATTTTAATTTTTAGCCCCATCTTCCTCCTAACTAAGCTGAATGTTCACGTTTCTTTCCTGTTTTGATTTTTCCCTTTCACCCTGGCTCTGCTATCCACCACAATGCCAAATGTTCATCCATCAGCCTAAGACTCATTTCTCTAGATCTTGGCTCCTGCATACTGGTAGTCGCTGAAGCTGTGTGCCAGTTTTTAGCTAGCATGGCCCTTCACCTCCTGAGACCTTCAGTCAGGGGGCTGACCTTCTGACAGGACAGTCAGAGCCAGGTAACTTATGAAAACATAAGTGTTCAGTTCTGGTGTTCCAAGACTGTAGTAAGGTGAAGCGATGTATTTGGAAAACGAAAAGGAAAGAATCTTTTCTGCAATATGTTGATCTGTTTTGACTATTGCTCAAGGCAATGACCTTTTCGAGTGCTTATTCAGGGTGGTTATTGATAACAAGCAGCACAGCTTTTTGCCTTAGGCTGTGAAGCTGTAATTTCAAGTTAGAGCAGCTGTACAGTTTCAAGTTTTATAGCTATGATGCCTTTGCAGTTGATGGTGAGTGGAGTTCTTGGCTGCCATGGGGTCCTTGCAGTGAGACTTGCGGGAAAGGTACTCAGACACGACTGAGGCTCTGCAATAACCCTCCTCCTTCACATGATGGATCATATTGTGAGGGGTCTGACGCACAGATGCAGGTTTGCAACAAGAGACGCTGTCCAGGTAAGATGCTTTGGACACAAAGGGAACGATGACAGACTTGTATTTTCCTTTCCAAATTCTACTTAATTTATATTGAAAGCTTTCCAGTTCTGAAAGTGCAGTCCCTGAAAAAAATCTGTTCAAGCCTTTAATTTTCACTGGTCCCTGCCACTATCTTTAGCATCCCACTATAGACCTAACATATGGGATTTCTTCTCCTGTCCTTGTCTCTCTTCCCTTACCCTGTGACTGTGCAAAAGCAGCATTTTAAAACCTTGGCAGTTAAATTACAGGTTTCCTAAACATTTATTTTTAATTTTTTTTTCTTGGTCCTGTTATTCGTTTATCCTGTTCTTCCACATTTCATTGAGTCCTTCATGATCGAACAGGAGAAATCACAGTTTTGAAATACAACCTCTGTATTTGGCTGCAGGGATAATGAGAGGGAAATTCCATTAAGTTGAATGTGCAGTGGTTCAGACTAGATCCTTCTGGCTTTGTGCTCCATTTTGCACATGCCAGACCCTGTGCCAAGTCCCCACTATAACTATCAATGTGTAGTGAGAATACTGCCCTTCTGGGTGTCAAGCAAGTGAGGGTTAGATGTTGCACATTTACCCAGCTCCACATGCTGCTGCTAAAGGATGTTATTGCTTACAGCTAGTTTGTGACTAATTGGCCTGTTCTCAGCCAACAACTTAAGCGCTCACACAGATGTAGCTGTAGCAGTTTGCGTCACCATGTCTTGGGATATCAAAGACCCTACTACTCAACTGCTTAGACCTGATTTATGAGAGATAATTTAGTAATAACTCCTACAAAGAGCTGAGCCAGTAAACAAAAGGCTGGTTAGGAAGGAGTAGGGTTACATCTTCAGACAGTGCAGCTGCAACCAGAGGAGGGAGCACAGGTAAAGGCTGGTACCATACTTTTGCCCAGTATGGTAATTTCAGGTACTACTTTTTATGTTCAACTTGCTTACAGGTATCTAAAAATGGAAAAGTGTCTCAGCTTGAGGACTGAGTGATCCCTGACCATGTTTCTGGTCAGGCTTGTAGGTTATTTAAATGACAGGTCATGCCTTTATCCAGCTTTCCTCCCGGAAATCCCTATGTAGCTGAGATGTTCTAGAAAGAGAGTCAGTAATATCCTACACCAGTTTTACCCTGATGTAGCACGATTTACTTTGTTATTTCTAATGTCAGAGACACTAAGTGTACCATGCTATACCTTTCTCACCAGTGGACGGGAAGTGGGCCATGTGGAGCAGCTGGAGTGCCTGCACCGTGTCCTGTGGAGGAGGAAGCAGGCAGAGAATGCGTCACTGCTCAGATCCAGCCCCACAGTTTGGAGGTCACAAATGTGAAGGAAATGACATACAAATTGATTTTTGCAACAGTGATCTTTGTCCGAGTAAGTGTTTTGAATTAGGCTGCTTATCCACTCGCTGGGTTTGTATGCATGCATGAGAGGAACAAAGCCCTCCACAAATCACAAACTCCCACAAAAATCAGGGGGTTCTGAACACAGGCAAGCAGTATTAGCTGCCTGGCAAGAGTGAAAGCATCTCTTCATCACTCAGTATGACTGGGGCACTTCAAACTTCACTATTAGGAGGACAAACAGCTGCTGGCCATAAGGTCCTGTTAGACTGTCAGATGTCACGCAGCTCTCTAAAGTGACAACTGTCCAGTCAGAAAGTACTGCAAAGTGAATTTATCTCACAGTAGAATGCAGTGACTCATTCAGTTAATAATATATGCTGCACACTTTCTTACAATGATGTTCTGGAGTTACTCAGAAATCACTGAATGCTGGACAAGGTAACTTTCTTAGATCTTTAACTGTCTGGTTCTTTTAATTTTGGGAAAACATATGAACAAGTTACTCTTCAATAGCAACATTTTCCTAGCTTGACTTTCTGGTTCTAAGTATCTATTGTTAAGAGGAAGACAAATAAAATCTAGCATATTTTTGCAGTTCATGGAAACTGGAGCCCATGGAGTAGCTGGGGAACGTGTAGTCGAACATGTAATGGAGGCCAGATGAGGCGATACCGGACCTGTGACAATCCTCGCCCTGCCAGTGGTGGAAGAGCATGTGCAGGGGCTGACATGCAGATCCAGAGGTGCAGCACTGACCTGTGCCCCGGTGAGTGCTCAGACTAACAGAAATTAAATGCAGTTTTCACTGGAAGACTTCAAGGTATACATAACATAAGTGAGATCTACATATTATGAAAGGAATGTAGAGCATTCTGTAATTACTTACAATTTAATACAAAATAATAATCCACTCTCACTTTTTTCTTTAAATGACTGTCACCTTACAAAGATTTCCTCCTTCATGCATTAGATTTCCCCAGAATAACGTAGAATGATGCAAACCAAGAAATAACATATGAAAATCTCTCCTACGTCTAGTAATTGTACTTTTTACAGTAAATAAAGTTTATAAGGCTCCCATATAAACTCTCTTAGTGTATTCCAGAGCAGGGAAAGATGCTATGTTCAAATGCTTTAAACAAAATGATGATCAAAGCAGTAAATCGATTTATTGACAATACATAACTAAGGGGTAATTGATGAACTTACACATTCAGGATCAGTGTCAGCAATACAGAAGATAAACCACAATGCTAGAGACTTACTAAATGCCTATAAATTTCTAAACACCCTTCTATAACTCTCCCCAAAAGGATTATTATTATATTATTTTTAATTCTGATTTAATAATTCTTAAGATTATTAAATCCCTGATCCACCTGTTGGTTGTTCTGATGTTCTTCAAGTCGCCCGATTCTTGGGTACGTGAGCATCTATATACTTTCACAACCAAGTTCTCCAACTAGGCAGTGGTATCTTGCCACAATACACCAGCCCAGATGGGTTTACCATAAGCCAATACTACGAAGAACCATGAAATGATAACCTTAGTCCAAGCCCCATGGAGGATGAACATCACCACCGGGATGTTTTAGCACGCTTTGGTCAGACCTGTCACTATCTCAATCCTTTGTGCCCCATGTTGGGTACCAAAATGATTGTTGTGGTTTAACCTCAGCCTGTAGCTAAGTACTGTGCAGCCACTCATTCACTCCTTCCCCACCCCTGGTTGTATGCGGAGGAGAATCAGGGAAAAGAAAAGGTAAAACTTGCAGGTTGAGATAACAACAGTTTAATAATTGAAATCCAGCAAAATTTATCAATTATAATAATAAAAGGAAATGGAGAGAGGGGAATAAATCTCAATAAAAAACAAGTGATGCACATTACAGCTGCTCACCACTCACTGACTGATAACCAGCCCAACCGGAGCAGCAATCACTCCCTTATGGGTAACTCCCTGCAGCTTATATACTGATCAAGACGTGCTGTTGTTTGGAATACCCCTTTGGCTAGTTCAGGTCAGGTGTCCTGCCTTTGCTTCCTCTAGGCTTTTTGTGCCCCTTCTCGCTGGCAGAGCATAAGAGGCTGAAAAGTCCTTGATCAGGGTTAGCGCTACTGAGCAGCAACTAAAACATCAGTGTGTTATCAGCATTGTTCTCAGACTAAAGCCAAAACACAGCACTGCACCAGCTACTAGGAAGAAAATTAACTCTATCCCACCTGAAACCAGGACACTGTTGGGAGAAATGTTCCTACCCATCCTACCCATTATGGTGTTTTTGCCATCCTTTGAGCTATTTCTTTAACATATTGATTCAATCAGGGGGTGACACTAAAGCATCACTGATGCAGCCTGAAGCATTCAAAATGACAAGCTGCTTTCTTCATTCTTTATTTATTCAGTGGATGGAAACTGGGGGCAGTGGCAAACATGGAGCCAGTGCTCAGCTTCTTGTGGAGGAGGACAGCAGACCCGAACACGCCTGTGCAGCAGTCCAGCCCCATTAAATCGTGGACGTCCTTGTCCTGGAGACTCCTCCCAGATATCCAGGTGTAATACCCAAGCATGTCCTGGTGAGTTATTTACAGCCTGCATGCAATGAAATACTATGTGGCACTCCTAATTTGACTGGTACTCTTCTGTACCTAATCAACTGATTTGATTTCAATCTTTTGGCTTAAATCTCCCCTGCAACTTCAGCAGAAATATTTTTTCTGTTAGCTTTTTACAGAGCACTAGAGTATGTTGTTGAACAATTGTTACTTCTCAGAGGTGAGTGCATAAGTTGATTCCTGTGTTGCTGTGAATCTACCTCAGACCATGTATACAGAGATACTGTTATTTGCAGGTTGTGAGCTTTACTCTTGCAAATAATGTAGTAACATATGCAGAAACATCCTTACTCCTTAAAATGCTGGACAACATTTCTGAATTCTCTCCCTCAAGATATCAGGCAGCAAAGTTTTCACATAGGCATTTTTTTTCCCTTCCTCCCACCCCTCCCCTACACAGGTGGGCCTTCACGTGCCAAAGGCAACATCATTGGCAATATTAATGATATTGAATTTGGAATTGCTTTCCTGAATGCCACAGTAACAGACAGTCCTGACTCTGAAACTGCGGTAATACAAGCAAAGATCACAAATGTACCTCGAAGCCTTGGTAGGTTTTATTTTACCTTTTATCACTTTTGTTCCTTGAGCCAGGCTGAATTCTGTGCAGTCAGTTTTCACCACTGATTTTCATTAAGTCTCTCTGAAGAAATGAACCTGAACTTTTCATAGACAAGGAGTAAAAAGCAATCTTCAATATTTACTTTTAGTACATTAGTATTTGTAAAATGATTCCTCTAAATATACCAATGCATACTTTCTTTTTCTGGTTTAAATCTTCAGGGTTACTCTAGTTTTAGGTCTTCATATTCAACTCCTACTGATGTGGGCTGCTTGATGTTAGGAAAAAGCTCTCAAATGTTATGTCACATTTCTTTCAGGTCCAGCAATGAGAAAGCTCATTTCTATACTCAGCCCAGTTTATTGGACAAGAGCAAAAGAAATTGGAGAAGCAATGAATGGGTTTACACTCACTGATGCAGTCTTCAAGAGAGAAACTCAAGTGGAGTTTGCAACTGGTTAGTTCTTTGTGATACACCAGCTCATTCTGTTTCCAGTAAGCTTGAGAGATACTGTATTTCTTCAAAAATAGCACATAACTGTTGCTGAACTTTGAGTCTTGTGCTTACACCAGTGTTTTCCGAATCACATGGCTTTCTGAGGCTTAAATACACTTTTTGCAGCTGTCATTTGAAATGTAATGTTTTTTATTACTGGTATGGTATGCCTTAAAAAAATACGAGTATGAAATAACTGGTGGAGGGACCCCAATTCAGATACTGTGTGGCTAACATAACTCTCTGGTTAGAATGTTTTATGAATCAATGTGTTCTTAAAATTCATAGGTGAGATTCTGCGGATGACTCATATTGCCAGGGGTTTGGATTCAGACGGATCTTTGCTGCTGGATGTTGTTGTGAGCGGCCATATGCTGCAGCTCCAGTCAGTAGCTGATGTTAATGTGAAGGTAAAGCTCCTCAAGACACCACCTCCTCATTAATACACTTCCTCCTTCTTCTATATTAAAGCAGTAGACACTGCTTTAGTCCTGAAAACTGTTGTATTGTATGTAACTTGTCTCGTGTCTGGTTTAACTGACAGATGTTAACATTGCCCTCGAAAACTAGTTATCATCAGGAAGGTAGTATTGGTCAAGTTTTTTAGATGTTAGAAGGTAGTATTGAGAGGTGTCTTCTGGGCTCGTTACCACAGGCAGGCATTTCAGGTGTTGCTTTTGACTGAGCTATAAAGGTGCATCTTAAACCTCTCTGACTTTCTGGCTTCCCCAAGGAGGACATCAGCTCTTTTATACCATGGCACCTTGTTATAAAAGGTGCTGATAATTAGTCTACAGCTACAGTTATGCATATGGTGGCAGAGAAGCATTCCTCTGGCTGATAAAGTTGCAAAGACAGGGGTTAATAAATTCTGATTCAGATTACATCATGAGGTATTTTATGTTTTCTTATCATACATGTTGCTGTGATGGTGATAATGATGTGCTTGTTTCTCTGCTATAACATCAAACCTTTGTCTTGTGGAAACATCTATTATGGCAAACAGTCCTATTATGCAACCCATCTGAAATATTTTACAGAATTTACTTTTTCAAAGAATGACACTTCCCTATGAACTTTTCTCAGGATTGATTAGAGGGCAGTTTGCATGATCATATAGCAAAAGATTATAAACCTGCTACTGAATTGCTCTGCCTATTTTTTCTAGGAGATATTCTCTACTGCTTATAGTAAGACAGCTTCTATCACTGACCTTGTACTCCTGATAGAAAGATGGAGTTCAAAGGAACTGTTTTTGGTGTAGTGGAAGACATGAAAAATATTTTGCTTATACCGATATGTGGTATTAAAGTTTTGGTTTAAAATCAGGCTCTTGATAATTGGATTTACTGTGAAAGAAAGAATATTCTTTGAAGTTGTCTCTGTAAAGGTGATAATTAGTCAGTGGTAGGTAGCAAGTGAAAATGTCTTAATATATTAATCCCACAGTATAATAAATACACATTAAATTCTTGATATTTTGATACACTGCAATATGTAGCATGCCCAATATTCATATTTTTTCCTGTGGCAGAATATTCTCTTATTGTTTAGCTAGCACATTGTCAGCATCTGACTAAGAATATGAAAAAAATATTTAGCTCTCAAAAGATTGTTACTGAACAGTAAGATCCTTTTCAGGGTTTTTTTGTTTGGAAATACTATGCTGTGGCCCCTATCATCAGGACCCTCAGTACCATAGCCTGTTACTTATTTAAAGAAATATACCAGATGCTGTTAAGATTCAACACTTAAAAGTAAAGTAAGTATGTGTTGTGTGAAATAAACTTTGTTCAACTGCTAAGACCCTGTCTCAAAATACATCTCATATTTTAAAATGCAAAGACCACAGTGGTATTGGATGTACTCAGTGCCTGAAGCCTAAATTTTGCTGTTTCAGGATTACACAGAAGACTATATTCAAACTGGCCCTGGGCAACTGTATGCCCATTCTACTCGTCTCTTCACTGTAGATGGAGTTAGTGTTCCCTATACATGGAACCACAGTATCAGCTATGATCACACTAAAGGAAAGATGCCTTTCCTGGTGGAAACACTCCATGCTTCCTCTATTACAACAGAGTACGACCCACTGGAAGAAACAGTGGCTTTTAAACTCCATGCTTTCATTGCAAAAGGTATTGCTCTAGTCTTTCACAGAAAGAAAACAATGGAAAAATAATATCCTGTCTTTGCAGATTCCATTACCTATATGCTCAAAAGCTGTTATGGCTTTGAAAGAGGAAATTCTGTGAAACTTGAGTGACTTTATTGTAGATCCTGGGATCTACATGTTTTGTTAATATACTTATAGGCTAATATGTAAAAGCTATCGCAGTTTGCGCTTACTTTGTCTGTAGTTCTCATTGATGAAGTATGTCTGCTTTTGTTGACACAGCTAATAGCATCACCAGTAGCTTCAGATATTCAACCTAAAATATTTTCCCATTTCTTCGCATGTACCTTTCATTCTGTTAAAGAAGAAAATTCAAAATTCAGCACAAAAATGGGTAAAATGTCCTAAGTCATTCCTCAGATTGAACTTCTCTGGATTATTTGGTATATACAGAAAACACGATACTGAGCTTCAGCCTGAAATTTTACTGGTACTTTATGGATTTTTTTTTTTATGTGAAGCAAAATGGAATAGTCTTTATTCTTTTAATAATGAAAACTTTATGGAGGAACTTGGGAGGATGTACCAGGCTTGGATGAAACTTCCTGTCACCCTAAGGGACACCCACACATGCACTTGTTTAAGGTTTTTCAAAACCCATGTACTACAGACTTTCAATGCCCAGAGAGAACACCCACTAATAAATCTTTTATAAATAGGTGGGCTGCAATTCTTAATGCTGAAGTGTTGGGGTTTTTTTTAAGTAATAAATTGGCCATATTTTCATCCACAAGTAACATGTACTTTCTTTGCTATACAGGAGATCGTAGCAACCAGTGCCCTGCTGGGTTTGATTTTGACTCAACTGGGCCTTACTGTTCAGGTAATGATGTGACAAGGGTAGTGTGTAATCACAGATTCATGGAATGATCTGGGTTGGAAGGGACCTTTAAAGATCATCCAGTTCTAGTCCCCCTGCTGTGGCCAGGGATGCCTTCTGTTAGACTGGGTTATTCAAAATCCCATCTGACCTGAGCTTGAACACTTCCAATGATGGGGCATCCACAGCTTCTCTGGGCAATATATTCCAGTGTTTTGCCATCCTCATCATAAAAAAATTTTATTCTGTATTTCCAATCTAAATCTACCCTCTTTTACCTATCTGTTCTGTTGAAGAGATTCTCTGAAAAAGGTTGTATCAGGCTTTCATTTGTCACAGTAGTAATCCAGTCCTGCAGAGCTAAAGCAAGATTCCAGCAACTGAGTTAGTGTAGATTTGGTAACTGTAAAAATAAGAGTGGAGAATGCACTGTTGAAGCATTTCTATGAAGCTGACCTATTGCTATATCTAGCTACGCCCGGTGGGCTTTACCAGATACATAACCCTTAGAAAGGTTTGTAGTCTTGTGAAGTCTCACTGGTTTTCCTTGTTCCAGATGAAGATGAATGTGCTGTGAGAAACCCTTGTTCCCATACCTGTCATAATACCATGGGTTCTTACTACTGCTCCTGTCCAAAAGGCCTCACTATCTCTGCAGATGGTAGAACGTGTCAGGGTAAGATAAGCATTGCTGTGGACAGGCTGGATACAGAAAGCCCCAAGGCACTTAAGCTGCTATGGAAATGTTTTGTTTGGGATGGGCCATTTTCTCATTGTAAAAATATAATCTCTTGGTGGTATTCTAATTATTTAATATATGAATATATTTGCAATCAAGTATTTCATTGCTGATTATGCTCAAGACCCTGCTTTATCTGTGTTTCATTTTGACATAGTGAGGTTTACAGCTTGTTTTTAATTGTAGATATTGATGAGTGTGCGTTAGGTGGACATACCTGCCATGCTGGTCAGGACTGTGAAAACATCATTGGCTCATACCGCTGTGTGGTGAGGTGTGGGAACGGCTTTAGGAGGACAGCTGATGGATTTAGCTGTCAAGGTATGGATTGGTCCTTGGTTGTTAGCTTTCATAAGCTGGTAATGCTGACTTTCACAGAAGTGAAAGTAACTTTAAAAGATGCACCTCCAAATACAGTGTCTTCGAATCTTCATTATTAAGATTATGGGAGTTTTTTGGGTTTTTTTTGGTAGCTGCTTTGTTCTGTTTTGTTGGATGTGGTTTTGGTTTTTTTAAAGCCTTTTGCTTTGTCCATCTTTAGAAATCAATTTAAAATGCTATCAGGGAATAACCTAACATTCTTGCTTTTGTGTTCCATGTGCGTTTTCTTTTACAAAGAATTGAGAAGTGAAAGCTTCTGAACATACCTCAATAGTGTAATACAAATCAAATCAGAGTCTAGAATATTGACTCAAACAAAATACTGTTCAGGTAACTGATGACAAGGCAATTTACAGCTATGGTATCAGGGATTTGTATTGTTCAACAGATGTCAATGAGTGTCAAGAGTCCAACTCCTGTCACCAGCATTGCTTCAATACTATAGGAAGTTTCCACTGTGGTTGTGACCCAGGATACCAGCTGAAGGGCAGAAAATGCATGGGTATGAATGAATTATTGAATGTTCATTCCCTCTTTCCAATGGCCATAGTTCAACATTTGTTGATTGCTGTATTTGTTGTTGGAAACCATTATAAAAGAAAATCCTACTATGGATGATAGTATGTATTCTGAATTTGTTTGTAATGCAATACTAAAAGCTAGGGGAAGTGGGAATTGGGCTGATTGATAAATGTGAATGAAATAAATTCAAATGCATGTACTTAAATGACTGAGTTCATTTCCATTCTTGCCTTTTTTTTTCTTTAAATAAGATATAAATGAGTGCAGGCAGAATGTATGCAGGCCTGATCAGCTTTGCAAAAACACCCGTGGTGGCTATAAGTGCATTGATCTGTGTCCCAGTGGAATGACCAAAGCAGAAAATGGAACTTGCATTGGTAAGTAAAGTCCTAATGTAATGTATAATGATTACATGTAAACATAGGTGCAACGATGATGTTTGGGGTTTTTTTAAATAATCTTGGAAATAGTCTGGCTCCAGTTATTAAGACTTGTGCATATTAAGGCATCAAATTCTTTTCATTCATGGGAACATATGTATTTATGTTTTTTGTAATTATTAGAAGAAGTGTTCTTGCCCCTTCCAGCTTTCCATTGTTTTTGTGAAAGAGCAGTAAAGCTTTTTTTCCTCAACATCTTTTCTGCATTGTCACCTTGAATTCTACAAATCATTCATTGACTTTTGTAATGTTTTACTCCATGTGTAAATGCTTTCTTTAGAGTTTGTCTCGGCTCTGAATCAAGATCACAGATCCTTGCTGCATATCAGGGATGCTTTTAAACATAACCAATGTTATATTTACTACCAAATCCTTTTTTCTAGCGGGATATGACAAGAAGAGGGATTATGTCTCATTGCAGAGTAGCTGATCACATTGGAAACCTCAATGAAAAGCTGAAACAGAAAAAGTGTGTGCAAATGCAACACGGTTGAAAATTTTATCTGTGTACCTCCTCAAAATCTGCTTATGAATCACAAACTGTGATTCATAACACAAACTGTTATAGAGTAATGTCTAGTCATGGCACCAGGTAAGACAAGTGCATGCTTAGAGGCCAAATCTATCTAAAGGGCCAAATTCACTAGTGCTTAACTGCATTCCTTCTCATCAAGAAGTTTAAAGTTGTATGAAGTTTCAAGAAAAATCTGACTCCCTTGCCTTGTTGCTTGCAGATGTTGATGAATGCCGGGATGGAACCCACCAGTGCCGCTATAACCAGATTTGTGAGAACACACGAGGAAGTTACCGTTGTGTGTGTCCTCGAGGATATAGGTCCCAGGGACCTGGAAGACCTTGTGTGGGTAAGCTATCCATTCACATTAGTATCATGTATTTTCTGCTGCTACTTTGGGCTGGGCTTTTTGTTGGATCATATCCAACAATGTTATCAAGACTATGCTATATAGACAAATTTGTTCTGAAGTTCAAAATGACCTCTCTAAAACAAAGCATCCCATTCAAAACAAATAGTCAAAACTAAAAGATTCCAAACAGAGTTTTATAGATCCATACTGTGAAAACAAATCATACAAGGATCTTGGAGTGCTGGTGGGTGGATGTGACAAGCTACGACTCCACAGGAGGCTTCATTTATAAAAATCAGGTCAGATGTGCTATTTGATTGGACAGTGAAATGTACCTGGCTGTCTACCCTGGAACGCATTGTTTCACACCTGAAGGCAGTCAAGCAGGGAGTGATGTGTATTCCCCTAAAGGAGAACACCCAAAGTGTGTTGCAAGAGACAGGATACACACCCACCAGCTAGAATTGCAAAGGGTGTTCCCCATATGGGTTAAGCAGAGGAAGCTGATACCCATTTATCATCCAACACTCCCTTTTCTGGTTTGGGTGGATCATAGTAGGGAAGGAGTATTCCTGTCAATCACAAGCATCCTGACTACATAGTTACCTATGCTATCTATGTAGAAAATTCTGGCATAAAAATATGCAGAGCTTTCTCCCACAAATGCACAGAGCCTTAGCATTTGAAGGATACTCTCATAGCTCTAATGTGGATAGCAGGGCAGTATAATGTATGGTGTTAGTGCAAGTGCATAAAACACATCCCCTGGTGTTCACCAGCTCCCAGGATGGCACTAGGATCATATAGATTCACCCCTTCCATATTTATGTAGAATATTTAAAATATAATAGCTGATCTACCCTGATAATGATTTATGAATGTTGGTGTATGACACTAAGTGAAGTTTGTTTCAGTTGCTCTCATGCATCATATCAGAGGAGCATTCCACCATGATGACTTCTTCAAGATTAGAGATTTATCTCTTTCTATGAGATAAAGAGCTGCTTTGAAGAATAAGGCTTTTCTTTTAAACAGCTGAAGATTTTGGACTACCACAAGCCAGGAATTTTTTTGGGGTTTTTTTTTTATTTTTTTTGATTGTTTGTTTAAATTAAAGAGACTAAATTGCAGTAAGAAACTGTTTTGGTATAGACAAAGACCTTACTTCCACCAGCTGCCTCTCTTTTGAAATAAAATCAATCCAGCCTCCTTAACACATTAAAACCACCTAGCTGCTATCCTAAAGCTGTCTTCTGACCAAGGACTATTGAAAGCTCTCTCTTAAAGGGTGAACTTTACAGACCTTTGACTTTCTATCTGCTTAAAAATATATCTAAAATATAGATTCAGAGGTATCAGTTCACATGTGTTAATAAAATTCAGGTTTTATTGTTAATGTTTCCAGTGAGCACAGGGAAGATTTGAAAAGTAAGTAGGACCCCAGACTGAAGGAGAAGGATTGAACGTCAGCCACTTTTACCCTGGGTAAAGTCCTTTGTCTCTTATCCCCAGCCAACAGACAGGGAATTATGATGCTCATCTCTCATCACAACATACATAGATATATGCATGCCCACTTAACTGAATAACAATATTTATGTGAACTATGTTTGATCTCAATAATCATATTTTTTTCATTGTACAAAAGTTAAGTCTCCAACTCAATAATCATATTTTTTTATTGTACAAAAGTTAAGTCTCCAAATTTTCACAGCTAATGAGAACATCAAAGGTTAGAACATAACTGACTTGCTTCCCCTGCAACCTTGTGACACATCCTTGAGACCTGATTTTTCCCCTGATGCATAGTACAATAATGACATCAGATCTTATTGAGCTTCCCTCTGTGTCAGTTTGAGTATTGTACTTCTCAAGAATACTCCATGTTAAGTATCCTCCTTTAGAAAAAGGGCCCAACTGCATCTTCCACCCATCTGTGGAGCATTTAAGAAGAACAAAAGTTACTAAAGTAGCAGCGAATAGCATAAGCTGAAATGAAGAACAGTGGGTCCTAAGGGCACCTTTATTTCTGAGAGCTTCTTTTCTGACAACCAGCAGGGACCACAGCCAGCAACTTTGGGGTTATCGCAGCCCTGCTTCTACAAAAGGAGGGGAACAGACTTGGTGTCCCCACTTTATAACCACATCTTACAGTCAGTAACACTTGAGGCACGACCTTCAGCAGAGTTCTTGTCCTGTGTAAGCATGGTCTTATGTCACAAGAAGCCTTACAGGAAGAATAAAGGTATATTACTGTTCTGGCTAGAGAAGCCAGCCTACTTGGCATTGTGTTTGCCATATTTTACTGTCTTCAAGATCTCGCTTCTATGTTTTCAGTTTGTTCCACAGACCGAGATAAATATATATGTATATATATACATATAGTTATGTGTTGTTGTTTGTTTGTTTTTTCTCCTTTCCACATGGTTTGTTGCTCTGGATCATGTCACATGAGCAGACATTAATGAATGTGAACAAGTGCCTAAGCCCTGTGCATTTCAATGCACCAACAGCCCCGGCAGCTTCAAGTGTATCTGTCCACCTGGACAACATTTATTAGGTGATGGGAAATCTTGCGCTGGATTGGAGAGATTGCCAAATTATGGTGCCTATTACAATAGCTATAACTATGCTCAATTCTCCCCTGTGAGAGACAACTATCAACCTCAACAATATTACAGGCACTCCTCAAATCTCTACAGCTCCTTCTCAGAGTATAGGAACAGCAGAATACCTTTCTCCAGGACTAGAAGGAACATTAGAGAAACTTGTCCTGAAGGCTATGAGGCAAGAAATGACAGATGTATAGGTAAATGTCAGTCGTATCTATGCAATTGTCTTGTTTTGGTCCTTATTGTTAGGTTACTGTTTAAAATATACAAGGGGCTGTGGCGCTGTGTTGGGGTTTTTTCCAATTACCCTGATAAATATTTAGAGTTCTGCATGTTCTTGTCTCCTGAGCATGTTGTAGCAAAACTGTTCTCAAACCTCCTCTTTTGTAACCTCTTATTTTAATTGTGCTGCTTATTGTGTGTTTGCAAATTATCTCCCTCTGTTATTCTCTTTCTTCTGATTATGGTACGTCACCTTTGTGAACTTTCTCACACTTCAAAAAACACCATCAGACACAGGTCTAGTCCTGGGGATGTTGCTCGTATCAGACTTCCACTGATGGTAGTAGTAATTTGGTTTCAAAAGGTTTTGAATAAAAATTATAGAACTGAGCATAAGAGATCCAATGCCAGCACTGCTACAGGATGGTTAGTCACTGCCATACAGGTGATATAAGCAGAGATTTTAAGTGATCTGTAGTTATGATAGCAGGTGAGAGTGGAGAGACTGATTATAAGTAAACAAATAGGGGATTTGTCATAAGTTGTGACAATGACTGCACTGCCCTTTCTTTTTTCCCTGATAAGCAGAGGAGGGCAGTTGTGGTAACTGGCAAGCTCTGCCCCAGGTTTTTTGGGGGAAGTTATGAAAAATTAATTAATCCTCCTAAATATGCTTCTCTTAAGCCAGACTTTGCCAACTTAACACACATTTTGAGTATTTTAAGAAAAAAAATAACATTCAGTTCATTTATTGTGATAATACTGCTGCATTCAGGTCTAACAGTACCACAGGCCAGGCCTTATTATAGCTTGTCCCAGTGCATTTAACATAGTACTATATAGTACGTATGTGCATACATACAGTATGTAGCTATGTATTTTACCCTCCTATATATGCCACTTCATTGGAGACACAAAACCCTTCTGGGATAGTGATCTACAGCTAGATTCTAGCAACCAGAATTATTGCTAGATTACATAGCAATATATAATGTCAGAAAATGCAAGTCTAATTTTATTAATTCTAATAAGCAGACATTAAACCTTGTATTTACATTATAGAGAAATTTCAGTAGTTGTACATAAGCAGTTTGTTATGGGTATAGCAGTTTAATTGAAAGACCTAGGAATATAGCTACCGCTATTAACTAAAGGGTTAAGCTAAAAATCTGTCATCTTCACTCCAGCTTCCAATTTGAATTAGTTAATATTCTCATACTTCCGTTCTATTGGAATAAACATCTAGATTTCAAAAATCACTGTTTAACATGAAAAATGCACCAGAGTGAGGCTTTTTAAAAAGAAAGTTCTTTCAACAGACAACTGTCAGGATTTGGTAACATCATACCACAAATTTCCAGTCACATCTGTTTCTCTTCTGTGTTTGCATTTTTACCTAATGCAACCCCTGTAAATCAGAAAAAAAGAGGGGAAGGAACCTCCCTTCCACTGTTTTAATGATTCAGCTTGCCTGAGATTAACTTGAGTAGGGTCTCTATTGCTGTCCTGAATTAGGCAGGTGCTTCAAAAATATTGTAATTATATATGATCTGTGTCTAAATCACACTACTTTGCTTTGAAAGTTTTACATAAAGTGGTCTGGTACTTCTGTATCTGAGAGGGAGATTAAAAAAAAATAACAAAATTTAGGAGCATTTATAGGTAGTGTTCCCAGATACTGAGCTTAACTCAACCCTGTACCATGGGGAAGATCAGTCTGAAAGGGAAAGAGCTTTGCCTGAGGAGGGATTAACTGTAAGAACAACTCTCTCACTGTCAAGGCTTCCTCTGTTGAGATAACTAATCCGGATGTTTCCCAAGCATATTGCTTAAAACATTATTACCAGGCACCACAGCTTGCTTTCTGGGACAAGACTGTATTTGTATAACCTTGTTGATGTATACAAATTACATATTCCCCTTACTCACCAGAACTCTGTATCACAACTGGTCTTTTCAGCTAGAGTATGTATTATGGTATGGCTGCTATCAAAAGAGGTGAGGATCCCCTCAAAGCTGACTTTAATTATTTAAAGGTTACAAGGAGTGGCACAGGTAAGGTGTGAAAGGACTTGCTGGTCTTAGATGTTCAACCCCATCAGAAAAGAAGATCCAGACAACTTCCACCAACTATGTGCATATGCTTGTACCTAAATAAGAGAAAAAAAACCCTCTGTTCGATACCAGGTTCAAATAATCCTGATTTGTATGTGTTCATGTGTCTTTCCACAGACATTGATGAATGCGAAACCAGACATACCTGTCAGCATGAATGCAGAAACACCCTGGGAAGTTACCAGTGTACTTGTCCATCTGGTTACCGTCTTATGCCCACTGGCAAAACCTGCCAAGGTAAAGAGATCCCTTTGAGTGATCGGAAATATATTCAGAATTTCAAGTTTCAGAAATGTTTATATTTCACATCTCAGTGTTTAGTAAAAAAAAACAAATTATACAATAGCAGCTTCTTATTCTCTGAGGTTCTCAGGTGACCTTACATTACACATCTAACTCCAGGCAAGTAGACAGCAGCTTCAGGGTCAAACCCAGTATAATCCTTAACCTGCCTCTGTCAAAAAAGGGTACCGTGGGTACTGTCAGATCTTCTGTTCCCTCCCCCACATAAAAAAAAACAGCAAAAAAAAACCAAAAAAAAACAAAAAAAACAAAAAAAAACAAATTCTCTGATCTAATTAGCTCTATTGACAAGACAGCTCTATTGACAAGACAACTACAGTTTATATTGGATCAAGACTGAAGCTTGCACAATATGCCATCCGGCACAGTCATAAAATGCCAACATTAATAAATGAATAAATGTGCAGTATTGGAACTAGCGGCTCCAGTGTCTCAGACAGCAAGAAGGGATTCTGAAAGATTTCACTGTGTGTAGAGGTAGTCTGCTACTCCTCTGTAGTCTGCTGAGCCCTTACCCAGCTAGTTTTTAACCCTTCAATTCTCCTACCAGCAATTTATCATTTGCATGTTTTTTTACATTCAGATATTGATGAGTGCCTTGAACAGAACATTAATTGTGGATCAAATCAGATGTGTTTCAACATGAGAGGAAGCTACCAGTGTATAGACACACCTTGTCCACCAAACTACCAGCGAGAGCCTGTTTCTGGGTACAGTTTATTTTCAGCTCCTTTTCACTTACCCCAAGCTCAAATCCTTAATCTGTAATCATTAAACAAGAAACTTTGACACCAATAAAGGTCATACTAGCAAAAGGTAAAGCACTGACATTCAAGACAAGCAGCAGTATCCATGTTTCCCCTCAGCACAACCAGAAAGCAGTGGGTGCAGGTGAGCTGGCTGGCTCTCAGTATCCCTGCAGCATTACTTTATTAGTTCAAAAGGAAATGGCACCAGAATGTTCCTTTACTATAGGAACCGCAGCAGGCAGCACACCACAATTCTTTCTGCTGATTTGGTGTCATTGAGTTGTCACTTATGGACTATACACACAGTCACTTATAGACTATACACACAGATTATAGGGCTCCTTTTGTATCTGAGGTTTCTGACTCCTCTAACAGCCTAACATGTTTCAAAACATATAACGTATTCTTTTAGTCATGAAAATAATGCTATCACTCATGGTAAATTTTTGCTGCGTTTAAGTTATTCTGTTTCCCTGTTTTTTCCCTGACAAAACCTATTAATTTCTTGTAATCTTTTAATATACTCAAGGAAATAGCTTGCTTCAGTCAGAAACCATCTTTTGTGATCAAACTCAACTGGAATGACACTTTGAAATGCGTGATGCTTGCTAATCTCTGTTAGCACTGACAAACAGAGCTAGCAAGATCTCCTACTTTGACTTTTGATTAACGGAAGTAAAGCTTACTTTGCTCTTCTTCATTCCAAATTCTTTATTTTATGATCTAATGCACAAACACCTCAAATGTAGCTACCTGGTACATTTTAAACCAACTTTTCCAACTCTAATGTTTAAGACCAAGGTCGCAGAAACATAGCACCACTGACTTCAATAACAAATATTGTATCTGCATCTTTATATTGCCTTTTGGCACTTTCTGAGATGATTCTGTAGAGGTGAAAATGGGACATTAAACTAGGCTCCAACTTTAAAGGAACAATGGATAAAGAGTGCATGAGCACATTATCTTTATACAGAAGTTTCAATCTGCATACTGCCACAGGGTAAAGAGGGGAAGATTTTTCTCCTTTAAGACCTCTTGCAGTACTTACAATATTGTGCCTTCTTCCTAGACTAAAGTGCTCTGCTTATTCTTAGGTTCTGTCTCAAAAATTGCCCAGCCAACGACTTGGAGTGTGATCCGAGTACCTACGCCTTGGAATACAAACTTCTTTCCCTCCCCTTTGGCATAGCTGCTGGCCAGGATTTAATCCGGCTGGTTGCCTATACTCATGATCAAGTCATGCACCCAAGGACAACTTTCTTAATGGCAGATGAGGACCCAGCAATCCCATTTGCCCTGAGAGATGAGAACTTGAAAGGAGTAGTATTCACCACCCGACCGCTGCGAGAGCCAAAGACTTACCGCATGGGAGTCAGAGCCTTATCCTACAGTGTTGATGGAAATATTGAGTATCGGACAACTTTCATTGTTTATATAGCTGTGTCAGCCTACCCATATTAAACACCCAAACTACTTGACAGTAATCACACTATTTTAACCACATTTGTAAATGCTGGTGGGTATTACCACTTCCAGACTGACTCTAGTGCCTGCAAAAGAGTTATGAACCATGTAACTTGAAAGTGGTGCTATTCTCTTTTCCTTCTCTGAGGCTGCCTATCCAGTCCCATTTTTCCAAATCGAGAGGAAAATCCATGGCTTTGAGGACCTGCTGCTGCTTGCTTTATTTATTACACTGGAGTAGTCATTTTCTTTGCTTTTTCTGAAAGCCAACAGGAAAATCAAAGTATGAGCTGAAGTACGAGGTCAAAACAGTAAGCAAGGAGCAGCCTTTGTTGAAAGAAACTAAAGAAAAGCCTAACCAGAGGAAAAAAAATCAAGTGGTATACATATTTTAAAGATTGCTGAGTGTTTTACAATTTAATCCTTATTAGATTTTTTTTTCCTTATCAAATGCCTGGTAGAATTAGGGCTGTAATATACTATCGTGTGCCCAAAAAAGCAAATACCACTGTACCTAATGGTTGCAAATGCTTAAACAAATGATACTAAAGTTTGTTTTCAGCTAAAGAATCTACAGTAGAATTGGGAACTGGTGCAAGTTTAGAGATGCCCCTGTTTTTTGGAAAAACCAGCAACATGGCTCTACTTCGACTTTATACAGCAGGTATTCTATAACTTTTTTTGTTTGTTTTTGGCTGACATTCTGGTATAACCATTTATTTAGCTCAAACCCACATCCAGCTCAGTACTCCCAACTCAGTTAAAATGTTTTGGGGTTTTGGGTTTGTTTTTTTTTGCAAATGGAACATTTTTCTCCAAAGATGATGTAAGTTTGGTTCAGTAATGTCAATACACTGTACACAAGTAATTTTGCTGAGATGTATTCTATTTTTATGAAAGTGTATATATGTTTTTTCCTATATGTGTTTTCTATGCAGTATCTCAAGAATGTTTTACAGTTAAGTTTGCATAAAAGGAGTCAATACAGTGAAGAAAATAAAAATAAAGGTTCCAGTTGCCTTTGGGATTTGCTGGGAGTTTTGTCTTTGAAAAAAAAATCTTTCCCATTCAGAATGCGCTTGCATCTAATGCCAGCAGAGAACACAGACAGTAGAGCGTTCAGCAAACAAGGGAGCAGGATGCACAAATGCAGCCATGTCCTGCTTTTTTGTGCCACTGGCTTCCCTACATAGTTCAGTTTCTCAGAAAGTCAGGAAAACTGCTCCACTTACTATAAGACCTCTATTTCAAAATTACTTAAAATTTACATTTTGATCTTTACACAAATTTATGCAAGTGACAGACTTCAAACAAAACAGGTTTTTTTTCATGGAAGTCTGACTTGAAAAATAAAAGCAGTTTAGGAAGTAAGAAGGCAACTTTCATGACAAAGACAAAAGGGAAGGAAAAATAAGAGTAAGCTATACTAAGTACAGGTAGTCACCTCATTTCTTTTAAGGATAAGAATCACACTGAAAATAATATTCTAAAGGGAATTTAACTCCAGTGTGAGGCAGGAAGAAAATTTCCATTATGATCTGTTTTATAAGAAAAAAAAAACCTCCAAAGACACAGACACAAAGGCACAGACACACACACACAAAACCAAACCAAACTAAAACAAAACAAAAAAAAAACTCCACCCAACCAAGAGCTGACACTCTTTAAGGCAAATCTATTACTCCTTTTAGGTTTAATAATTTACCAGATGGAAGTCATTTTAGCACTCCCAGACATATCCACAGCTTTGTTTCCACTCTTTGCTTTCTCATCCTGTGCTTTTAATCTTGTTCTATATTATGAATTTCCAACCTTTTTTCTTTAATAAGCAAATACACCCATTGCAGATCTACCACTACACACTATCTTTCCCTCTTATTAATAGGCTGAAAAGTCTGTTGATTATTCTTAGTTTTTCTAAGAGAAAGGTTAGTACATGCATACATGTCCGCATAACAAAAATATAAAAATTATGTATTTGTTAAATATTAAAAATCTTTATTTCATAAATCCAAATTCTGAATTTTATAAATACTACAAATAGAATATCTACTGTATTTATGACTACTAAAAGTGCTACTACAATTAATACTAAAAGCAAAAGGCTAGCAAAATCTTAGATGCAATCTTCATTGTTTAAGGGTTGTAAAGCTGAGCCTGCTGTCGCTTTGTCCAATTCCCTCCATTAATCTGTGGAATCAGTGTAAACCTACTGCACTCCTGTGGCAAGATGATATGGTCTCTGTATCACTTGTCACAAGACATTTTGCAAATGTTCTCCTGTCACAAACAAGCCTGTACAAAACTGTAATCTAAAAGACTGTCTACACAGAACGAAATGCAGGCAACAACTGGGACAGACAACGTGCAAATACCTAATTCTGAGTAACTCCACCTGCAGGTATAGTCCAGACTACAACCAAATCAACCCTTATTCCCCATATCAGTAGCCACCACACCTCCATCAGAGAGGCTGAGATAATAAGGATTTTGTCAGCAGGGAGGTGAGCTTGTTGAGGGGGAATTTAAAAGCCAGTTGATGTCCTATTGACAACCCAGATGCATCATCAGGTTTCTTCATTGTGCTCTCAGTAGCTGGGTGTAATTTGGGATAATCAGGGCTGGTTCAGGAAGCAGTCCTGGATTTTCCAGAGGACCCCATTTATGTTTGCGTCAGGGCTGAAAGGGAGCTGCTGCTCTCTGCTGGCCTTATCTCAATCATCATAATATATTTTAATATAATATATTATGATATAATATTTAATATAATATATTAATATATTTTAATTAAAGAATGCATCAAAGAATGTCGGAAATTAATGACTTCCTAGTTGAAAGGTTGCTCATCATTCAGTCTGAGGAATACACATAGCCCTGTAACTGTCTTTTTAAGGTCAACTTTATATAGCCACAGATGCAGAACAGGAGCAAAAAACCTGACAGTGAAACCACAGGAAGCTTCCACTTCCAAAGGAGTGGAAGAAGGAAGAAACCAAGGATTTGTAAGGTGTAATGGCAGGCACCATGAAAAGCAGCAGGAGCCCTGTTACGTAGTTAAACTATAGCTGTGATCTCTTTCTTTCCCAGAAAGAGTGAAAGTCCCTCTGTGTCTACTTAATTGCAGAGCAAACTCTTTACAACAAACAGTTGTGTTGGTTTTGTCTTTTAAAAAAGGAGGTCCCAGCAAAAGCTGTTGTTTTGGGGTAGTTCAGAGATGTGCTGAATAAATATAAAATGCCTCAGTGCTACCTGGTGCCTGTACTACCACCCTTTTGTACAAGCCTACTACTTCCACTGCTTATTTGACTCCCTGGGGAGGCAAAGTAGCACTTCCTCCCAACCTTATGCTTGAAACACAACCCCATGACACTGGCTACCTCCTCCATTCCTGGGCCTTACCTAGGCACAAACATGAAAAAATTTAATTAACTGCAATATCAAGATTAAATGCACCCTATAAGAGATGGAAATATGTTTTCTACATTAGAGAGATTAATTTATACATACTGGTAGTTCAAGTGTGACATTTTGAGGCATTCCAGCAGCATATAGCTGGGCATACAAGTCTCCCTGAAGCTCACCTCCATGTGAACACACATTAGATACAGGCCTCCTGCTCGTTGCAGCACTTCCCAAGACCACTCAGTCCACATGTATTCCAACAAAGCTACTACATCTGAGACTTCTACGAGGGCACAACAAGTCCCACAGAAATCCTTCCAAATCCTTCCTTATTAAAGCCTAAAGGACACTACATGGTAAGTGACAGCACTTTGCAAAAAAATTACACCATTCTTTCCAAACATAAGTTCTAGCAGAGAAGTAAGGCATGAATAGGAGTTCAGGGATGACACCAGGGCTAATTGCCAGAGAGAAAAAAAAGTCTGCAACCCCCACCACTGGTTACATGGCAAGCATTCAGGAATTGAAGACAGATAAGGTACCCACCATCATACCTTCTGTAGAGATACAGCTTACCAATACCCTGAGAGCAGAAATACACTAGGGTTTTGTTTGAATTCATACATCGGCTGAATTTAAAAGCTGCTGAATGGGTACAGTAATTAATCAATGTTGAATGCATAGCCCTATGGTTTAAAGGGAAAACAAGTTATCAGATGATAACAATGCTCAGAAAAGACAAGAGTAGCAGCACTTGAAGTTAAGTGTCCACTTGGCAAGTAAGATACAGACTCCGCTCTTGGGTTGCAAGTGGGAGCTCTGGTGCCCTTTGACTTCAAAGGCGTTTCTGGTTCTGGCAACTCAAACCTAAGGTTGCTGCCAATAAAAATTTGGCATATTATGACCCTTGAAATCTAAGGCTTAGCTTATGAGGCTGGAATCCAACCGCCCGTGTCCCAGTTGCACACAGGCGGAGAGCAGGACATGCAGGACTGTGTGAGGGGATACGCATTGCCAGCATCATGCTGGTTGCGGTTAATCACCCAGCCAAAAAGATGCAGAAGATGTCTAGCACATTTCCATTTAAAGTAATTCCTGCCCAGATGCTCTGTTGTACAAATGTATATATGGGTGAGGGCTGCTGGGCAGGTCCCTGGGCTTTGTTTCTGTAGAAAGCCTGTGGGCAGATGAAAGCTCCTTCAGCTTTCTGGGCTTCAGCCTCTGCTTCAGATGAGATTTTTGAGTCAACACAAAAATGAGCAGATAGAACCACACTGAGCAATCAGACAGTGAAATTTGGAAATTTGTCTGGAAATTTAAAACGCCTTCTACATGAATGTTTGTTAATGCTGAAGAGCCTGAACAATCAATTACTAGCTTAAGCACAGGTGTATCTCCTGCTGGGAAATCAGAGTCAGTTTCAGCTCCTTCACATAGAGCAACCCTCTGGAGCTGCTGCTCCACCTGGGCTGTGGGCAACCCTTTATTTACCCTTTCTCTCCCTGGACAAACTTTGAGACACAAGGTAGCTCTGGGTGTAAGCTGAAACAGAAAGGAAACACCGGAAAGTGCCAGGCAATTAAATGCCAGAGCTCGCTGGTGTGTTACACATCATGCATCCAGTAGCACTGCACTAATAAATGTAAAATTTGAGCACAGCATATCAAGCCATGCCCTGTGAGTAATGTTAAATGCAATTCCCAACTGGCAAGCAGATTTTTATAAACACATTTGCATGTCTGGACACAGTGAACTGCAATCATAGAATCATAGAATAGTTAGGGTTGGAAAGGACCTGAAGATCATCAAGTTCCAACCCCCCTGCCATGGGCAGGGACACCTCACACTAAACCACAATCACTTTTCAGATCATTGAGTTCTGCTATTCAGCATCTTCAGCATACAACTGGTGCCAGCTGATTCTTTCAGTCTGACAAATTAAGTATTAGAAGGGGAAACAAAGAATACCTGCCTACAGCTAAAGGCATATGGACAAACAGAAGTGTATTTTACACAGCCATAGATTCAAATGAGAATTTACTAACAGCCAGATGCTGGGCACATCAGAAACATGATCAAGCCAAGAAGTTGTTTAGATCACAGAGCAAAGTTAACAACTGCTCTTAAGAATGCTGTGCAGTTGCTGCAAGGAGAAGGGAATCTCAGTTAATTTTTCACTGCAAGTGAGGTTTATAAAACTGTGGCCATTGCGGGACTGAGAACAAGCTCAGATTATTTTTTTTTGTGAAACACATACCAGAAGCAAATACAGTGTTTACGTTAAAAATCTTTCCTAAAATGGGAAGAGCAAAAATACAGACTTCACAACTCCTTTTGTTCTTGACAGCCTAAGTGGCTTGAAATGTAGAGAGATGCAGCTGGCTTCCTCATTAGTAACTTCTCACCCCACTTGAAGTTACAGGGTAGTTTATGTATAGGTCAAGAGAAGACGTCTGGTGTATCATCTCTCTCAAGTATGATTTAAAAAATATAAATAAATCTGTGTGCTGCCTATGAAAACACAGAGTAAAGCTGATGTGCAGAGTTCATCTGAAATTCAGAGGTTCAGCAAGATAAGACAAAATCAAGCACCCCCTCCAAACCTCTGAATGGCTTACCACATAGCAGGCACAATCATACAAACCATAGTGAAGCTCTTCTACTGCTTGGATCACAAGAAGTGTCTCAAGAAAGTTTCTCGTAAAGAATGCATGAGAGCTGTTGAGAGATCTGGACTGTACAGGTATGGTCTAGCCTATAATTAAAGCAAGGCCAAACTCTCTTGCTACTCAAAACCATGTTTGACAGCAGCTGCGCTAAAGTTGTATGTAAAAGAGTCAAAAAAAAGAAGGGATCTAATTTGGGGTCTACAGCTTCAGAAGCAAAACCCGGCCATGATCCCTGAAGAGAAGAATCCTGAGAGTGGCCCTAATTGCAACTGTCCCTAGTTAACACAGTGGTGCATAAAACACAGCTAGTTTCCAAGCAACATCAAAGCTCCTCTTTATAACAGCCTTCATAGGATTTTAGCTGTGTTGGCACTAGAACCTGATGCTGCAGACGTAAAAGGTGAGGATGGAAAAGCTGAGAGAAGAATGAGTTCCCAAATGCCACAAAACCAACAAAAGTGCACCAGCTCTTCACTGAAGCTAGGTCAACAAACACGACATCTCCATGTCCAAAAAGGAAAACACAGACTGTTCCAGTGCAGCTATTTGAGACTGAAATTGAAGCAGCAAAAATACCATGAGAAACCAACATTAAAAGCACAAGCTCAAGGGACTACAGAAGCCTTAGTGATACACTGCTCAGTGCATGGCATTCCTGTACCAGAACTGTGCTGTTTCTGCATAAATGTCCTGACAGTTCATCACCTGTAGACAAATCTTACATGCTAGAGAGCTTATAAGTAGTAGAAGATAGGCTGAAAATATGTTCAAATCTGTGACAGACCTAACAATCACCTCTATGGCTTCTCCTCTTGTTAAAGGAACTAGACTTTGAATGCAAACCTTGTAAATAACTCTGATTACATCAAATTGATTCATCCTTCATTGTTGTCTGCTTACAAAATTGGCTCACAAATCTACACATATTTACACCATACAGGTCAGACTGCTTCTCTCCACTGTGGCTTTGTTTGAAAGAAAATTTTTGTAGTTTGTTTACTGGTTCCTCTGCAGTGCTCTCAGTGATGTGAAGACTGATAGAGAACCTCAAATTGGGTGTAACCCTGCAAAGACTTTGCCAAAATATTACCGCTAGCATTTTGCAGTTCATGTTTTGAAAAGATTTTGGATGCATAAATGATGTTGCCCTTTAATAGATGAGGCTGCAGCACAGCAGTAGTTTGCTTTCACCAACTGAAACAGACAGCAAGGTGTCATGATGTTTTTACCATGTGTGGCAGCTTTACTACAGACAAACAAACAGCCATAAGTGAGAGTCCTATTTAATCAAAGTCAGTCACAACCTTGCCAAAAAACCCTGACTGCCTTAAAATTCAACACCTTATCTAATCGAAATACCTCTTAATCATATAAACAGTTCTCAGTAGATACTAAGAACAATAGCAAAAGTTTTACTTACAGCTGAGGTAAAAAGAACTTTCCTGATAGAGATTTGAAAATTATAAATAGGACAAAAAGTATACATCACAGAATGAATCACCACAGCGTGAAAAAGAGCATGTGCAGAGCAGTTAATAAAAACAGCCTGCATTTTGCTGAGAACTAGCTTTTTTGAGAAGTGAAAGTGTTATATAAAACGAATTACACTGAACCTGCTTAAGCAGGCAGGTTCAGCAGTGAAGTTCAGCTTTTGCCAGACCAGCCACTGTTTGTTTATAAGGCCCTGCTGATTACCTAAATAAATCACATAGCACTGGTCTTGATCCCACCTTGTGTGCTTGAAGAGAACTAATAGAAAATAAAAATCACTGGGTCTTCAGCCTGAAAACTGAATCTAAACCAGTCATGCTAAAACCTTGAGACATTGTCATGATATAGAGACACGTGAATAAAGTTACCATCAGTAAATTTTTTTACCAGTGTTTGCAAGAGTGAGAACTTGCTGTGTCTGGGCACTTCATTTGCACAACACTATAATACACGCTGTACTATCTTCAACAAGATAGTACTTGAGGCCTATTGCACAGCTTGTTACTATACATCTCTAAATTAATTTATTCCATACTTTACAGAACTCCTTTGTGCCATGGTCTGGTACTCAGCTAGTTTTCCCACAAAGAGAGTCCTAAAAGTGGAAGATGCAGCCATTGATAGGATTTTGACAAGACCTTTGACCACTTAAAGCTGAGCTGAAAAAAACCCCATACCTTTTCCTTCTGTCCTTCTAGCCAGAATAAATCTCAGCCTGGCATCCCCTGATGGATGGATGTCTGCTCAACCTGTCAAAACAAAATTGTCTTTTCACTAGCTTTTCTACCAGCCCTTGTTTCTTTCAGCAAATGCTTCTGATACTCTGATACAAAATCCAGATAACATCTTTAAGTTAGATATTTGTTCTGAATTACACTGAAGGAAAAGCTATCTCTATTCACACCTAAAAAGCTGCAATGACTATTAGCATGAGCTTTACATGCCTAAGCATTGACTTTCCAGCCGTGTCTCAATAATAGCAATAACCATTTCTTTGACCAAATCCTCCCCCCCTTCCCAATAATTCTGACTGCTGATACAAAGATCTTTACCTAGTTTAATAACAGAAGCTACTACTTCTTTGCTTTTGAGTCCTCTACAGCCTTTCTTTACTGTCAGGAGCAGCTTTGCTAGGCTTTGAAACATTTGCTGTTCCTCTCATACTGGACTTCTTACTTGGCAAAAGTTCCCTCCACACAGAAGCGCTTCGTTTATGTTCTTTAAAATCTTTCTGCAGAGTGCTTCTTTGTTAGGATGCCATTAGAGATATAAGATAGTGAAATGCATGAGGAAAAGAATCTAACATAATTTTCTTTAGAAATTATCTAAAAAATTAGTTTTGGAAGATATTAAATACCTTCCAGTTTGACATCATGTTGGTAAAGAGCACTTTTATAATAAAAGGGTAGGTTACTGAGTTGTTTTTCTTTTTTCAGTTCTACAAACTCTGTATCTAAAGTCCAGATAAACTCCATTCCATCAGCCAGAAAATGCCCAAGATGTGCGTGCATGGATTTTAAGACCTATTCTTCAATGTGCTCCTAGGGAAAGGTCAGGGAGGTCCTCCGGGTCACAATCTTAGGTATAAATGATGTACTGAAATTTGCTCACTGATGCTAAACAGAAGACTTGTGATGCAGAAGAAGCATTCTTGAAAATATGAACACTGCTATCAACAAAAACAGAGTTTTAGCTGGCAGAATATGACTAAAATGAGTCCTTATTGCTGCTAAGTACAAGCACAAAGGAGTGGACAGTGGGAGATCACTGGTTCCATAAGGAAGGACTCAGACTGGTTCAATAAGCTTTGGGCCACGGGTGGCTCAATTAGATTTCGCCATGTACTGCAAGGAACAGCTACTACCACCAGCATTTGCAGGTATCAAATGATGGCCACAGAGAAGAAAAACTCCATAGATCAGTGAACATCTATGAACATGACTGTCTCACATCGGTACCAAAAACCCCCAATAATCAAAGACAGACCTTCATCACATTAAAATCAGACAGGGCATGAGCAAATACTGGATCATACTTTGTATTACATCATGGATATACAGATTTAGTCCGAATGACAGCTGTCACCGACTCCTGACAGCTTCCTCAGCAGCTATTTACAGAGTATGTGAGCACTTACAAATGCAGCCACACTTCCACAGCACAATGGGACAATTTCAAATCAGAAAACAGAACTTCAGTCCATATTTGCTGTAACAATAGATAGGATTTTTTTTTTAAAATTTGTTTGGGATTTCATTATGTTGATTTATTTTTTCCAATGAAAGCAGAACACACAGAGGATTAAAAAGCTTTTAGTTTATTTGCTGTTACAAGTTTGACCTTAGTTCTGAACTTCTGGGATGCAATTCTATTTTTTCCAGTGCTGTGCCAAGCACTGAAGGAATATGTACTTTTAATATTTATAAGACTGTCAACAGAAATAAGCACCTGGCGCTTCTTGCATTCAGGCTTCTAATGGTGGAGAAAAATAAACAATCACAACACAACATAAGGGAGGCAACAACATTTTGTACACATTTTGTACATATTTTGTACTCAAGTTTACCAGGCCAAACTTCTTTCAACTGCTGATTTGGTTGCAATCTATCTGGAATTCTATGTTCAACAGAATTTTGGAAGGGCCAGTTTCGGTATCTGACTTATGTTTTTATTAAGGATGAGGGCAGGGCAAATCCTAGCCGATGACATGGAAAGCAGAAGACAAAATTAGGATTAAAGTTGCAAAGTTGATCAATTGAAGATACTTCCCCCAAAAACAAGATGCTGTTCAAACATCAAAAGCGACACATTCTGCGTGAGACTGGAAAATACAACTGTACAAATATAACATGCAGAATGCCTGGTTCCTGCTTTTCAAAAGGAGCTAAGGTATTACTGGGGATCACCAGCTAAATGAAAGTTAATATTCTCACATGGAAATGGAAAAAGCTTCCTACTGATACATGAACAAAAGCATTGAATGCTAGACACACAATTTATTCTTTAATTTTTTGTCAATTATTATACAATTTCAGCTGAAGTATCACATCCAGTTTTGGCCCTACCTTCCAAGCAAGCTGCAGATCACCTTTGAGAGACTCTGATAGGAAGAAAAATCATTGCTGTTGCCTGCATTATCACAGGATAAATAGATCTTTTCTGTTGTTTTTCTGCTCTCAGAAGAGACCAATTTATATTTTTTAGATTAAATCTGATGTACTACAACACCGAAAAAAAAAGAATTCAAGTATTATGAGAATTGCAATTTCTGCTTTCAATAGCAGCATTAATATGACTGTTATCCAGTGAATTTTCTACTCCAGTTTTCCACTGATAGATTCTGTAAGCAAAGAAAGCATTTGATTACATTTACCTATTATATAGAAGGGTATTCTAAGCTGGTTTGGTCTTTAAAAATTTAAAGTAATTTTATTTTATAGGATGAGCAACAGTACTTGTGAATCAGAACATCTGGTTAGACTCTGCAATTTGCCAGTCTTGTGAAAGAGTAATCACTCCAAATACAGTGTTATTGCAATGCTCTTTAATATTATTCCAGGCACAGTGATTATAGAAATGTAAAAAGCTTAAAAGGGTGGAAGTAACATCATATCCCTGAAATTATCACCAAGTGTCCGTATTTTCTGAAGTTCACATATGAATCATGAGCAAACTACCGTCCTGGCAGAAGTCAAAGGTCCCAGGGGGTGAACACGCCTGACATTCACAGGAAAAAAATAAAAGGAGAGAAAATTATAGATATTTATCATGTCCTATGGACATCTTCATTGTCCAAATGATTATTTGTAGATTAACTGAGATAGCTAAATTTGAGACTCATGAATTAAACTGCTTCATTAAAAAATGTAAGGTTGGAATGGACTTCAAAAGAACATAACCTTATTATGGTTGGGCTAATATGACTATTTCCTTTCCTTTGACAGTTATGAGGAAGGGCTAATGGCAAATGTGTACATTTTCTCACTCTCCATTATTTAGTGATGTGATTTTGCTACAAAATATGTGCACTAGGAAAGCTACATTTCAATTAAATTGTTTTAACCTGGTATTTCAGAGATATTTTTCAGAGAGATCATCTTTGTCATTAAGAAGATACACATTTAAATTTTGCTTTGGTTCCAAAACTTGAGTAAAAGACAGCCTTGTACTGTGATCAAGATGGTCTAACAACATTACCTGCAACAATAATATAATCATCTGAAACATTCTTTCTGATACTAAAAGACAAAAAACAAAAACAAAACTAAAACTGTGCCGGAAACTGTTGAACAAAAAGAATGAGTATTTTATATCATTTCATATGACACAAAGCTGCAGATGCTATATGCCTTATCTTTTACTACTACTGTGGTACTCATGTTTTTTACCCTTATTCTCACCAAAATTTACTTATACTTCATGCTTAGCAAGAGAAACCAGAAAGAGACACATGTTCACAGAGCAGAAGGACAAAGTTTAGAGGAACAACTGAGGAATTCTTTCCTTACCCCAGGTACCACAAACCACTGTGAAAGCTACAACTACTTCCAGAAGGAAGGGAATTGCAGTAAAATATTAGAGCCATTGGCATTTGCGCCCCAGCATCAGGAAGCTGGGAAATGACTGCTGTTGCATCTCCATATAATTATGTAATGGCAAAATTTTACAGGCTGTGATACATGACTTAGTAACTGGAAATTAATCAGATCCATTTACAGTGAAGTAATGTCTCTAAAATAACTGTCCCTGCTCTACTTCCTTGCAGTAATTGGCTTGCAAAAATCGCAACAGGTCAATAATACAACCTTAATTTCACTATTCTCTTCCAGTGATGCAGACTGAGAGGACAGCAGGAGAGAGACACCAGTAAGGAATTCGTGTGTCACTGAGATCCTTCTCCCACAGCATTTCACCTAGTTGAAAAATGTACCGAACTCCATCCTAAAACTCATTTGACCAGGAGGCTGTTTCAAATTATCAGAATCAGTGACACAATGCTTAAGAACCTTATTCTAATTTCCTGCATAATCTTTCTTACAAATGACGTAAAACTACTTTTGGTTGCTGCTGCTCTTTAAGTAACTCTCTCCACATTCATCCCCCCCAGTTCTTATCACCTGAAGATATTTATACACATAAATCAAAGACTTTCTTTGCTACAGTTAACAAACTGGACTCTTCTATGATTTCCTTTTGCATCTTTCCATTACTTTATTTAGTACTGCTGGTCTTAGTTTCAGTAACTCGTGCATGGGCAGCCAAAAATGTTCACAATATTCCATATCAGACCATGGGGTTTGGTTAACACTTTTAGACCACTTGCTCTACTTTCACTGTATCCACTGAATTTCACTGAATGGATCCTGAATTTCTCAAGCATGCTGGTCTAAATGTCACCAGAAAAATCTCAACAACATGTCACAATAACCACAAAGTTTTATCTGGCCTCATAATTAACTTTGCTGAGTAATCCAAGCCCTCAGGAGAAGAAATCTAGGGTGTTGCCTTTAAGTAACAGAGTCATCAGCCCAGAGCCCTGGAACAGAATGTTACGAATACATCAGCCCTAAAATGGTGCCAAACTCCTGCAACCTTTGCAAATTCCACAGCCATCTCACACAACCCCCATAGGATTCCCAAAGACAAAACCACAAACCTATCTGCTGGCAGCAAAGGCCATTCCTGTTTCCTTCATGACTGCATATTCCAGTTAGCCCTCACTGCCTACAGTTTGGTAGCTGACCACTGACGCCAAATTCTACTTCACCTCACACGTCCTGTGTCTGCAGCCCAACCCATTACCATCAACACCCTGTCAGCTAAACAAACCAATACATCATCTCCAATACTGAGGGATTCATTTATGCTTTCAGTCTTTAGTTATATCTTCTAAGGTCTCCTTGAACCCTACTGCTCCAGGTTCAAGCATGCCTGTAACACCACTGCTAAACTTCTCATTGATATGATATTTAAAATTACCTTAATTGTCTCAGCTTGTCACTGGATCTAGTGATGTAGCTGGTTAAAACAGAATATATTTGGCATATATACTATATATCAAATATAGTATAATCTATAGTCATCATTTATTTCAGTAAATGTGAGGTAAAACAAAAGGGCTCATCCCATATCTATACCACCTACAGAACAGGACAGACAGATTATAGTGCCAGTCTGTCCTTCATGTTTCCCTCAAAAATAGCGGAAACACACACCACGATAATCTCAACAAGACTATTCAGGATTTGTATGTATTCTGAAACTCTTTTAGAATGGGAAAATACTTACCTTCTGCATAACTCCTAGGAAGTTAAAAGTAAAGCAGTGTAAGGTTTAAAATCTATTACACACAGAGAGAAAAAGAAAAAAAATAAAAGGCTTGGATCTTTTGTAGTTTTTCACTAGGAGGTAATATGTCTGAATACATTACATTATAATATATTACTTTAGGTGTATATTTTACGGATGTAAATGATTAATTTAGGGAATTTCTCTACTTGATGCCTTTCTATGATCATTTTGCCGTTACTTGTAGCAAGCTCCTAAATTAAATATTTACCATCACATTTGTAAAGTACTACAAATAACTCAGTTTTTTCTTCATCCTGTGCAAATGAGGTACAACATTTATACACTCATCTTCAATGCACTTCTGGGAATAAGTGTCAAAGCTCCATCAGAGGTTGTATAACGTGTTAGTTTGTCTTCCTTATATAAATCAAACTGAATGAAGCACAGGTTTGCACTATGTTAACACATGCAGATTTTAATTTATGCTGGTTCTTTACCAAGCTGCAGAACTATGTAATTTGCTGCCAGCTATACTGAAAACACAAGCAGTCGCAACTCCTTACAGAAGTGTTTGAGATAGTTTCATGATTAGAAGATCTTCAAGTAAAAAAGACAACACACCAGAAGCTCTGTTGCAGAGTGATGCTGATATTCTGTATTGCTCATACCTGTGTAATACTACATCAGCCTGTCTGTCCATTTTCCTATGGTCCAGCGTGGCTGATAGAAACAGTTCGAGCCACTGGGTTCCTGTTTTGGAGTAGTTCTGCACTTGCAATTTGTGATCTGCCCCTCTGATGACATAAGCTTAAAAAAATACCTACCTGTTTGTTCTGATTTGGTTTGGGTTTTTTTCCCAGAAATAGAACTGTTTAACCTGTCCTATTCTCACAGCTCTAAGTATTTGGATATAAAAATCACTTTAATGCACTAAAAGTAAAAATCAAATTGATCTGGAATTTCAGTACCGAAGCCTGAAACAATTAACTTTATAAAACCATTTTTACCAAAGCCAAAGCCACAGATACACCTCTGTCTATGCTTAATGAAGTTAAAAAAATTTTCAGAGAAACAAGTAATAGCATAAACATCCAACTGAAAAGGTTGCAAACTTACGCCTAAAAAGCTAGAAGCAGTACCTTATCTCTATTTATAGTTTACATCTTGCTGGATTCCACTTGTCTCATAATTTCACATGATAACAGATTTATTTTAAATACACTATTTCCACAAGAACTCTTTCTTTATCTGCAAATACAAGCTGCATATTTTGGGGCATTTTGAAATTGATTTCCTAGAACTTGACAGACGGTATGTAGTCCTGCTTTAGCTTCTCCATCCTGACACCTTATCTAGTAATTATTCCTATAAATAGATCTCAACTTTAAGGATTCTAAAGATCATTTTGAAAGTGTAGAGTTCATACTGTGTTTGTGTAAAGTTACTTTACACATTTAGAAAGAATTGCTGTTCTTCTGAAATTACTGACAGATTTGAGCCTATCTTTAATTGAAACATGTGCTACATTCTTAGATACTTGATATACCCACTTTTAGAATACTTGAAGAATCAAGCTAAAAAAAATAATTGAAACATCAAGACATCTGAATTTCCATTAAGCTTGGAATGAAGGACTAAGAAAACTCCTTCCCTTTTCAACTCATTTTCCTTTCAATAAATTCAGGACAACCAAGAACCAATGATAAGGTCCCCAAGAGATAACAACTGTAGTATTTCTCTTTGAGCTGCCTGTCATTCCTCATTCAGAATCCATATTCATCTCAGAGTCAGTTTTCGCTGTTATGTCCCATCATTGTGTAGTCACTAAGCTCGCATAGGAGTTGTTTTTGGCATGTTGTTAGATTGAGCTGTCCCATTAAATTTGTCTGTCATCCTGTTCATTTCTCATGTTTCTGGACATAAGAGCAGCAATAATTGGCTTGAATCATTTACTGAAGTATAGCAGTGACTGTAATGTCGGTCGTCAATATTACAGCACATACACCTACACTTCATGCTCAATTATTTCAAGGTTTTCACTCTCAGCAGTAAAGGAAATAATTAACTGAATTAACAATGCCATTCTATTAATTATATGTCTTCTGGAAGGTCATGGCTTTAAGCAGCATAGTTAATGTGTATTATTTTGGTTATGCAAAATCTTTGATTTGCAGTCTGATTAAATCTATATAGATTTTTTTTCTTAGGCATAGCATCCATAAATAAAGGATAAATTACGCTTTCTTAGAAGAATACTCTTATGTTAACACATATTCTTTACCAGCATCTGTCAGATTTTCTCTTATTTTCTGAAATCTAACTTTGAGCAAAGGATATTGACAATTCACTGAGTCTAATCTTTCTGGAATAGAACTGTCATAAGGGTGGTGCATTTTTTATAATTTTAATGTTTAAACCAATTGCTTTTCTCACAAAAACATATGACTCATTCTAAAAAGTGCAAAAGAAAGCTGCTTGTAAGAAGAGCTGTCCTCCAGATACATCTCTGATGATGTACTGAAATTAAGTCATTAGATGCACAGGGTGAGGACTTTTTCTTCTTTGTACTGAAAAGCATCTAATAGATTCTGAACATTATGAAAATATTACTATGAAACAATAGTAGTTGAAAAAACCTGGGTGAACTCAGCAATACTCGGCAGACAAAAATCTTGTTTTCCAATCTAAGAGTGCCCAGCAGAGGAGAGCCTGCAAGGGAATATGCTAGCAGAGGTATAAAAACCAAGGACAAGATTTTATTTGGAAGAACAGAAGCTTATAATGATGACCTGCCACTTCCCTTAAACACCTTCTTGTGGTATCCCAGTTACAAATGCACCTTCTTCCTTATTTCAGATTCTAACATCCAAAAGCTGTTCTAGTATTTTTGGGAAAAAAAAAGGGGATTCCTTCACACAGTCTGCACTAGAAAGGCAATCTTCACAGTGCAGCCAAGGAAAGTAAATAATTTTTTGAACTCAGTTTTTATTGATGGCAGTTAGCTATTGCCTATATACCTCCCACCCCATTCAGAGACAGATGCAAGCTCCAGAATTTTCTACCCAGTGGAGAGACTTTCTGCTACTTGTAGTCCTCTACAACTCAAAAAGTTGAGGAGCCATGAGCAAACAGAATACTGTAACAGAAAGAGAGCAGACTGTTTGGTGACACTAAGGTAGTGATTAATTCTCAGATGTTAGTTCCAGAAAATATAGGACACACTTGCCAGAATTCTGCATCCTGTCCCTTCCTTTCACAGTGATGACAACTGAGGTGCAAAAACTTGTTGATGCACCAACACCTCAATGCTACGCCTTATGGAAGAAAAAGTGTCTTTTCCTGTTGCTAACTGAAGATTAATTAAGTTCCAGAGCACAGAAATTGATAGCCCTTATTCTGCTACTCCCTAGATACGCACTGAATTCATATATTCTACAAGTGATCAACATTGTTCTGCCTTCAGATTACACAGAGGTCACAAATTTCTGGCCTTTGAGTTTCCAACTCTTAACCCTAAGTACATTAGACATTCTCTTCTACTAACACCAAACCACTGCTTAAGCATGCAGTGTCTGTGGAATACAGTATGGCACTATAATCACTTAAACAATGAAAAAAATTCTTATCCTAGTATAGTTTCTCCTCTCTGTTTTTAACAGATAAAAACTCCAAGCCACACACTCATGCTAAACTCAGTTATAAGAATGAGACCAATCTTTGCAGCGAGTGACATGGGCAACTGAAACACACCAACACGTGAAAATTTAGATTGAAACTGAAACATGTGAATTGAACATCAATGAAATACACAGAAATGCTATTACTAAGCATATACAGAATATAACCATAAATAAGGATCCTAATAACATGAACCACTAAACCCAGATGTTACTTTGGAGATCAATTTCTACAATAACACAGAAGATAAGATCTTCAATCCTAAGCCCTCCTTTTATCCTCTTAGTACCTGAGCTTCAAGCCAGAAGCTCTAAGTCTGATCCCAAATAATATCCTCAGTAACATGGATATTGATTAATCCTAACAGTATATGGGAGTAAACAGGCCCTGCCAGACACTTTCTTAAAACTGAAAGCCACAAAGTTGAATCATTAGTCTTACAATCTAACTTTAATTCAAACCATAAACTTAATTTGAAGTCTAGAAGTGGGATGAATCATTTAAACATCTTGCTAAAGCTTGACCTTGACCCCGACCTCAAGCATCTCAGGAAGGATATGGGACTAGTTCAGCTGCCCAACCCTAACAGTAGCTTTTAATTATGGTAGCCCATGCTGTGAAAGAGGACTGTGTAAGGGAGGTAAAGAACACCCTGCAGGAAGGGAGCTCCTAGCTACCTGTGCTCTTGGGAAACAAGCAACTAGTGAACTTTCAGCTTTAGATTTCTAAAACCTAGTTTTAATTCAGTTCTAACCTCAGACTTAAATATAAGCAAACAGAGACCAATGCCTATAAATTTCCTGATAGACCAGAAAGATATTTGGACGATAAACAACTAAAGCTGGTTAAGTTTCTTCATTTTGCCTTGTTATTCCCTCAACAGATCAGGTTCAGAATCCTGCCTTTGCTGCAGATTATTCTTTTTTCAGAGTTAGATCGGCGCAGCACAACCTGCAATGTACCATAGCCTTGCTGAATAATTTATATTTCTGCAATCATTTTACTTGTTATCAGAATCTTCCTGTTATATTTAAACTGCTAACGGGTTCCTGAGTATCAGTGCCCTGTTTTGAGCTGCTGCAATAGCACTGCGTGTGTTCAACTCCTGCAGGAAGACTGAGACCACCATTGCTTGAATACATAAGAAGTGAAAGCTCAAGAATGTGTTAAAGGATTATTTATAGTAGCCTGAGTGTGATGTTTCAGCCGACTCTTCATGTTACAAGAAAATTACTTCATACCAAGTCTGAAAAAAAAAACCAACAAAACAATCCAAAACTGTCTGACACCTTTTCACTGCTATTTTGCCAAAACAAGGCTGTTTGGCAAATGTTTATATGACTGTTCTTCAGTCATATAAAAAGTGGTGACTGTTTCTGGGTGTTTTTACTAACAGTCCTGTAGGTGGTAATGAAGTAACTGTGGCCTGGAAGAATTTTCTGCGTCTTTCATTCATAAATTAACCAGGAGCCAGTGCAAATTCAGCTGCTACTGTTAAACTGAGAATTCCTTGTTTAAATGATAAGCATAATTTTTTGTTGTGAACAGACACATATAACATCTTGCTCTCCTAGATTTACCTCATTTTCCTACCTGAAGCACCCTTTCTCATGTTAATTTTCCTTATTCTTCTTATCATGTGCCATACTTCAGATTAATCAAATCTTGCATGAAATTTTTTTCTTCCTATAGTTGAATCCCATTTTCTTCCAGCAATTATTCAGCAGAATTAGTCCATACACTGTATCAATTAAAAAAGAGCAAACAATATGGAATATAATTCATTTTGTGAAACATTTTACGAGGCAGTAATCCCTTTTTACTAGGCTATCTTGATCCTAATCAATAAACCTTTCACTAAACCAAAGTTTAGAGGGGAATAATTCCTATACTGTGAAAGAATCTGATTTAATTAGGTCCTATCCTGTCAGTTGTTCTTTGAGAGATTTTCTCCTGTACCTTTCTGCCACTAAAAGTCTTCTCTGTTGTAAGAATCAAAGCACGCATTCCATGCATAATGAGATTCCAGCCCAGTACAAATAAATCCATGCTATAGCTTTGGGTTAAAAACTTTTAAAATTCTTTTAGAGGAAATATTATGACAGCTATAAGGACATGGTCTTAGGGCCAAGGATTCAGAGGAAGTCAAGGTATATACATCTATAGATGTAACCAATCAGCTGCTCTGCTTCTACTTCTGCTGCCCTTCAAGATACTCGGTGATGTCTGCAGCTGTACTGAGTTTAAAGGCCCTTCCAGAGCAGTTATATAATTATATATCGTTACTATATATTATATATATAATTATTACTAAAGTAACTCAAACATGCAGATTCTATTCCTTCTCATCCACCTATCATTATGGGCTTATCTGTTATCTCTGTGAGGACAAATCTATTTCTAAGTCATATTTTTCTTTCTACTTCTTACTTTTAAACAATTCTTTCAACTTTTACAAATTGGAAACACAGCGTGTCTATATTTACATCAGTGATCATGCATGTGACCATCTGACCCTTATTACTGCAAGCTGCTGTAATTCTTGCTACAGCAGAATTCACTGCAATGCCACTGCTACTCATATATCACAGCAAAACAATGGTATTAATATCCTTTTGTCTTAATGTCAGCATATTTAGGTGTTCTTAAAAATTAAGATTTTTTTTTTCTGTAATCAAATAAAATATGCAAATAAAATGTGGCCATTTCCATCATGGAAGAAAGTAACTGTAGAAGGAAATACAGGGAAGCATTCTTCAATCAATTATCAGATGCACCACAGCAGAATTAATTGTAATTCCGTGCCCCTCCCACATTAGGGCTTTTACCTCTTCTACATCATTCTTCTTCCTTGCCCCTCCAACCCCATAAACCTGAAAGTATGTCAGTCCTTCCTGCAAGAGCAAAAGTTTCCTGTGATTCTTCATAATTTTTCTTAGTAAATCATTTAAAGATATTTCCAGCACTCTTACTTCACTTCCAATTTAATTACTGCTATGTTAAAAATTAAAAAGAGGTACATTAATCAGTGAGTATTTAACAGACCCAACAGTACCCACTACATGCTCTTTTGTTTTCTTTTCTTCACTCTTGCTCTGCTCAGTTTCTTTATATAAATTCTTCTGGGACACCCCATCTGCTTTTAGAGCCAAGTTCTCACAAAGACTCAGATGACTCCAAATGTAACTTCATTTTTATAAAAATGAAAATAACATAGTATTTTGAGGACACTGAGAGGTTAACAATGGGGTTCAATGATGGGACTGAAAAAGCAATAAAGCATCTGTCAGAGCACATCCAGATTAACGCAATTGTTGCCTGGGATTTCACTGGCTTGTATTTTCCACGTGATCCCCAGTGGATATGAACACATCCCAAACTCACTATCATAAATGTGACTGACTAATGAGCTGCTAAAAAAACCGAGGCCTGAAAAAGCTTAAGAACACAGCTGAGCCACAGGCATCAATGTAAGGAATTCATTAATCCAGAAATAAAAAACAACAATAGTAATTGTAATAGTGATGATCTCGCTACACAAGCAGAGCAGGGTTTGTAGGGAAAGGCTTTCCTTTTTTCTTTTTTTTTTTTTCTTTTTCTTTTTTCCCTCTCTTTTTTTAAAAAAAGTGTAATCAACAAATGAAGTTGGGAAATGCAGATGAGATTTTGGATACACATGGCAAGATTTAATACAGAGTTTATGTTGCCTGAAACACTTGCCAAGTTAAATGATTGGTCAGTTGATATCTACCTGAAGCAATGAAATATCAGACAAAAAGTAATGTTATCTCTTTCCAACTAGAGTGACCAAACACAATAGTAGGTTCCATATGTTGCTCAAAGACAAAATGAAAATGTGAAGCCATGTACCTTTATTTACTCATCAGGAGCGTAACAAGTCCTTTTTCCCTAAATGCAGCAGAAATAAAAATAAGGAAACTGAGTATTGTCCTTTCCCTTTTTTTAGCTCCAAATCTGATTTTTGCCCCCCCTGCAGCTCCTTGCTTACTATTCACTGTGTCTTAAGACCATTTTCACTGGCACACAAACCTTTGCGTAACAGTAGCAAGTAAATCCTGTCCATCATGAGCACCCTGTCTGTGGCTATCTTTAAGCATATTTCTTATTGCCTCCCAGAAACCATAACAATTATTTAAAGCAGGATTTCAAAGTCCATCTCTGAAAACAGAGGGAAGACCAACAGAAGCTGTTCAGGTTATAAACCCCACTTCACTGCCGTCTGATCACATGCTGTGAAGTACCTGCTTAGATACCGTTCCCATGCAAATGACACACTAAAATTTAAAGGTGTCTAAAGCGTTTTTCACATCCTGTTAATCCAGTCATAGAATTATTATCTTCTCATCACTCAAACTTTGGAAACGTGTCACCCTTGAAGTTCCAAAAGCTTAACTTGTAAGAGAAACTAAATATAGCCCTGCCAAAATAAACATATTGATACCTAATGGATGCAGCTGCCAATCATGACTATCCATATTTTTGAGTTCTGTATGTACCTAATTGTCTTCATATGACTTAATTTAGTACTAACATGTTAATAGAAGCATGATAATAATTTTGATCTTCTGTTATTTTTTGTTTACATTTATTTTTTCACCTCAGGTAGCTAGCCAGTATAACTGTGACTCACAGCTATGAAGTGATGGAACAGTCAATAAATCTCTTCATTATCATGGATATCAAAGTAAGGACATATTCATAATGCACTCTAAAATGTTTTTCTTGATCAAATTATAAATTAAGTTTTGTATATTTTTGTAGTTTTCTAAAAAACCTCTCATCATGTTGATCCTATTCAGCTACTCTAACAATTAATTCTTCCTTAGGCTATACATATCTGTAGACAGGTACTTCTCAAAACAGGGTTTCTTTATCAAGTATATAGTCAGCTCCACTAAAGACAGCACTGAAGATATCATTATAAGATATGCAACATATATTTCCTTGTATGTATTATCTTGAATAAACTCCATAAAATCTCAGAACCTTGGGTTCCCTTTTCCAAAAAGTAGAGCAATTGTTACTTCATAAGCAGGTTGGCATTGGGCAGAGAACACTGAATAGCAGATCGACATTATGTTAAGTGCTCCCACTTAACACCTGTCTAAGTAACTCTAAAAACTTTACAAAGATTATATGTTTTCCTAGAGCAATGATTAAGCACTCTTTAATTCACTGGAATCGATTAAGTGAAGAGTGGCTGTGATATGAAAGCAATTTGAAAATTAGAAATCCAGAAAGATTGAATGAAACTGCTTCTCTTGGGATAATACAGAAGTTAGAAAGAAATTTTAACATTAAAATACTGCAGTTGCACAAAGTGTGTAACACTGGACAAAGTGAGGAAAACATTCAAGCACATGCCTAACTAAACCCACTCCTTTTCAGAGGTGTCTACATTATTTTCCTTAAGAGACTCCAGCTCATTTTAGGCGCTTTCCTCAATTGGGATGAATGCATATTACACCATATTTATTATTTTAGGATAACAGCATTACTTTGCAATATCACAAGAGAGAAGCATCAAAGTCCCCTGGCCTTTAGGGTAGTTTCTGAATAAAAAAAAATCATTCCCAAACCCTGAGAGTCAGGATCATATAAAGTTTAAACGGAAACCTCCTTTAGCTCTGAGACAGAGTTACAAATAACCATTTCCGGTATCATGAATCTGGTACCAATAAACACAAAGACCACTGAAAAAATTTAGGTCTCTAATTCATTTGATTCTTTATATATAATATATTCAATAAATTTGAGAGTCAACTAAATTCTTTGATTTCTAGCCAATACCTTGGCAAAATTTCCATTCAGTTCAGGAAAAAGCACTATATATTCAGTCTGGAACTGTCAAATTACTTATGACTGTATGAATTAGATCTTAAAACTTTTTGGAGAAGATTCATCATCAGTAGCAGATAACACTGCAGGATTTTAGGCTACTGTCACCTAAGCTACATTTGACAGGAAACAAAATATGGTCAGCTTTTGCCTATAATGATTTTTTTTATTGCTATGCAATAATATCTAATGCCTTCCAGATGCGTTCAGGACAATTTGTTCATTTCAGTCTGTAATCAAAATGTGTTTTGACTACTAAGTCCCTATTTAGCTTTTTCTGTAATCATTTTTCTTAATGGGAGTATTTTCCAGATGTTGTGTCAGCCTAGTCATCTGGGACCTCTTCCAACTCATGTGGAAAGTTTGCTGTCATAAGCTGTCATTGGCAGTTTTGCTTAACAAGCGCTCTAATTAGTTAACCCCAGCACAGTTACAAAGCAATATATAAGGCATCTGAAACATCATTGAGAGCACACGTATTCTTTATTAGGTAAGTGTCACACCTGTCTCTACTCAGAGCATTCTGATCAAAGTGCACTCCTTCAAAAGGAAGATGACAAACTGGAACAGAAAAAACAGACAAGCTGTCCTTTTGAAGGAAGGCTTACTTTTATCCTGCATTTCCATTTGACGTATTTAAACACTAATATTTCAATGATAGGCTATGGTTTATAAAATAATGTTGCTTAATAACTAATATATTTATAGTAGTTTTTCTCGCTTTACTTTTATATTTATTAGCATTGTAACCTTAAAAACTGTTGTACTGAAGTGCATCTATGTTAAAAAAGTATTATGTTTTTCAGGTAATAGAATTCTGAAAAAAAATTACCCCCATTATTTGTTAATAATGAATTTTCTTAGTTTTACTACAAAATCTAGCAGCCAATTGACTAATAACAGGGAACCTACAGAGTAGTTCTAAATTAGCAATATGTCTTTGAACAATTTCAGTATTAATTTTATATCGTTATTAGACAAGTATTATGTATAAAGATACATACCACATTTTTTTTAATTATGAACTGATTAATTGAACTGCATGTAGTGATGTGATATTATTTCCTTTTAGGGATGATGTTGTACCTGAAAGTAATGGGCATATGGAACATACTTTGCATTTCCCTGGTGACCCTTTCACTGCCCTTGATTCAAGAAGCGTCTTCTCAAGGTACTGTAACATACAAAGTTGAAGGGAGAGTGTCTAGGATATCTGATAAGTAGTAAGAATGCTCCAAATGCATCTTCATAAAAATACTAAATTCTAGAACTATACATTTATTCAGATAGGAATTATGATTCAGCTTTATCATCAATGAATATTTTCATAAATATATCTTGGTACAGCATGGTCTTGTTTTTTTGAGGAGTAACATATAAATATGAATAGAATACTAAATGTGTATGAAACCTACTTCTTTTTTGGTAGACATATTATACAGATCCTGTTGCTCTCTGACATATTTAGCCCAAGTGATTTGCAGCATGATTCAAGGAAGAATCTAAAGTTATGGTATCCACAAAATTTGGTTATAACTATTTAAACATAATAGGCTCAGGGAAAGGAATGTCTATACTATGTTAAGTGCTTTGCCATTAAATGCACTGTTACTACCATCACAGAGGCAAATTTTAGCAATTATTTGTCAAATATTGCAGATTTCCATTTGTTTTCAAAGCTCAGTAATTGGTTTCTAACTAAAATAACACCATTAGGAAGAAACCAAAGAACTTGCACCCGGGCAAGCCTTGTGTTGTCATAGTCCTCAAGTAGCTATCAAGTTGCCATAGTGATAACACTGTGTTCCCCTTTCATTTTTTTGTAAAAGAGTGGTAACAAACATTATACCTAACAGCTGAAAATCAAAATATACATAATTGTTTGTTATCACATGGTCCTCCTTCATACACACACAGTGTGTGTGCTGTTAAAAATTGTCTTTGGTGTCGTGTTGTGTTACATGTTATTTCTTGTTTTCTTGTTGTTCCTCAATGCTAATTATCTTAACTGTTTTAGCTTGCTGACTGTTCAGCTTCTTTGTTTGCATTTAGGGGCACTTCCCCTGTGGTCCTGCATGTTTCATTTCCAGAAGAGGCTGTTAGCATGTTACATTAGTGGAGATTTCATGTAGGAAGGGGAGTTGTTGCAGGATGAATATCTGATATGGCAGTAAAAGGTAACAAACTGCTGCTGAGCTTGAATGCTTGCAGTTTGAAAGCAGACCCCCTAAGGTCTCGCTCAGCAGTTGTAATCTGCACTATTTATTTATTATTTATTATTGTCTATTTATTATTGTCTAGCATTTTCCAATCTGAAAGCAGACTAGCAGTAAAGCCACTGTGGAATGAACTTTTATGTTAATCTGCTAATAAGTGATTTCCTAACTACCAAAACAGAATAGATACTTTATAGCAGGACTGGATCCCTACTGTTCCTAACTTCAGAATTGATACCAGATTCCAATCTGACCTCAGAAGGAAAAAAACCCAAACATGTAGAGGGCAGGCAGACTTTGAAAATTTATGATAAGAATGGCTCCAGAGACCTGTACTTATTATGACAGTGCTCAAGAGATTTTATTTGATTATTTCAAAGGACATTATCAAAAGTAAAAATCAGACAGACCTAATGGGTCTGTCAGGTACACTTATGCAGATACACATCTACAGACATACATAATGTGAATTAAATTGGAGAATAATCTGCAAAACAATATAGTGCCTGGCTGATGCACTGCCTAAGTTAAATCTTCAACGGCTAGTTTGGATGGCAGAACTGCAGTGATCATGCTACTGAATCAGGCCTCAAGGATTCATTGATCTAAAGAAGAAACAGGATATGGTAGCCTCAGCAGAATACCCCTCTAACCTGAACGTGCACTGATGCTGGTCTCAGGCTGACTCACAGCAAACCTCTGATTTGCATGCTTTCAGGAGGGGGTTGTGCCAGGCCCATAGTTTCTGCAATACCAAGTGAAGAAATGACATTCTGTAGATTAAAAGATAAATTTTACTACTTCAACATTTCCTAACGTATCATTTTGGTTTGGCAACATTTACACCAGTGTTGTGTGATTTTAGATTTATCAAGCTGTACAGGGAGATGTGGGCAAGGGTATTCTAGAGAGCATGACTGCCAATGTGATTATAACTGTCATCACTACATGGAGTGCTGCCCTGACTTCAAGAAAGTCTGCACAGTGGGTAAGTTCCCAAACACAGTCAGTTCCTATTGACAAAACTTCCCCTTCCCTTTTGCTCCAGCTCCCTACTGCACCAGTGCCTCTTCTCTGAATGCTTAAATGTCTTAATTTGCTGTGTCCTTGTTCTCCTCTCACACACGTATTGTTCTCCCCTCAAAAACTCAGTGATATCCTCTCACAAACCATTCAAAGAAAAATGTGTATGCACAAGTTATCACTGAGAAAAAAAATTTGCTTTTCAGAACAGCAGAGGCAAGAGGGGAGGAAAGTTTACTTACTGCTTGCTTTCTTCTCCTTAGTGCATTTGTACTGTATCTGTTTGTCTCTTGTACAAAAAAAATGGAAAAAACAAATCCAGGGTTTTCCAGGAAGACATTCTGGGACATCCCAACTCAAACTGAAGAAGTATGGAGACTGTAAGGTCTAATCCAAAGTCAGTATCCTTCCATCAATAGAAATCCACTGTGGATCACAGCCATGTCCAGAGTTTGATTGAAAAGATGGCTGGATGAGTATTATTTTATATGCCTTATTTATAAGCAAAACTCTACAGTGTAAATAAGTACTGGTATTTCAAACTGTTTTAATGAGAGTTAAAAAGTATTTTATAACGAATCAGATGTCAAAAATCTCAGCAATTCAGCTCACTGCAGCTTGTTACACTACACTGCAGTTCTAGTAAGTTACAGGTGTAAGACTTCTTAGATCCAGCAATAAAGCCCAAGAGTTGTTTAAAAGGCAGACACACCACTCCCTGAAACACTAATTCTACCACTCTGACACACACAAAGGAAACAGCTTCATTTTCAGTCTTCCCAGCCTGATTCTGGTTTGTGAGGGAACATCAGCATTTCTCATAGGTGAAAGTACATACTGAGGTATTTTAATTATGTAGACAATTTATTTATTTATTTTGGGCTCAATTCTAAAGTTATTCTGGCATCTATATAACACTTCATAAAATGCTTAAGGCTAGAGGAAGTCTTCCCTGTTCTACCCTAAGTGACTGAATTCAGGCAAGAACAGTAGGTACCATCTTAAAAGGATGCAGGCCGTCTAAGGACTGTTGCCCAGCTAGTGTGTGATCAGTGCTGACTAAATTAGAGAAATGACAGACACTGCTTATGAATAAAAATTGCCCTAACTTCATAAAATAAAAACAATATTCACTTGTGCATGTGGGATAAATTCACTGGCATTAACAGACTCAATCCACTTCTACATTGGTCAAAAGAAGTTCAGAATCTGCCTATACAGTAATTCTAATTTTGATAGTGATTCGATTGTAAGGAATGAATCATGCCATGCATGCCACAGAGACAATGATTTCAATAGAGACTTATCTATAGAAAAGATACAGGACCAGAATAACAGATCATATGGTAAATTCTGGAAATACCAAGTGATAGCCAATTATTGTCTCAATACTGTGACATGATAAACATCCTCAAAAAATATTCACTTCAGGTCTAATGTAAACACTTCAGCTTAACAGTTAACTAAGTACCTATTAAAGGTACTACAGAATGTTAATAAATATTAGATTGTAATGTGATGTAAATGTTTAGGGTCAAAATTTGTCCTTGAAAATACAGCAAGTGTATTTTGCTAAAGTCTGTAATACATGTGCACACAGTTTCCAAAATAATTTGGACATTATTTGATATGAAACAGTAGTATTGTAGTTGTCAGAAATTAACCAATCATGAAATATTAAATAAACATGGTTATTAATTATGTCAAAATACAGCAGATACTCTTTTAATACTAATAATTCAAGAACTGTATTAAATAGACTGGGATAACATTTCAAAAGTTGCTACTCTCTGCAAGTTTGTTAACTTATTCACACAATAAAGCTGCAGTATTTGCCCAGAGACACCAGGTACACTTGGCCATGACCTATTTAGGCAAATTATTTTCAGAAATGCTTTCTTAGACACATACTTGATGAGGAGTGGTACCCTGATGAATGCCTTTTTGGAAACCCAACCCAGAATTTAAATACCATTCTTGAGATAACTACTGCTTGATCAGGGAAACTGAAACCTTCTGTGATGGGACCTAGCTAAAGTGAATGTTGAGGTCACACTTTATTCCATCATAAATTCTAAATGGTCTCAATATAGTGCAGTTGCAAAGTGCAGTTCTGGTTGTATAGCCTGATCCAAATCCCACAATTACGCAAACAAGTTCTGAATCAGACCAGGATAACCACTGGATTTTTTGAAACTCTTCTTTACATCAGCTGAAGCAAATTACTTCACTGTAGAAAGGTCCAAGCATTAAATGTGAGCTAGCCAAAATTACTCACTTTCTTGTTCTGCCTTAAGCAGCACTCTCCTGCAGAGGACGTTGCTTTGAAGCCTTTGAAAGAGGAAGAGAGTGTGACTGTGATGTAGAGTGCAACAGATACGGCAAATGTTGCCCAGACTATGTGGAACACTGTGAAGAGGGTAAGAAATTTACCATTATATTTTTTTTAGATGTGTTTAAACAAAGATGTTTTGCATAATCATGAAACATTGACTGTGCAGGCTTCTTAGGACACAAGAAGTTGACTACTGAAACAAAACCAAAACAAAACCAAAAAAACCCAACCAACAAAAGCCCCAAACAACAACCCCTCCAAAAGAAAAGAAACAAAAACCCCACAAAACAAAAAACAAACAAACAAACAAAAACAAAAACAAAAATGTCCAATTTCACTTTGAGATCCAAAGAGTATTTTTGCTATTTTTCCCCTGAATAATACTTTAAAGAATCCTATAGGACAAGAAGAAACTTGCATGGAAGATGGTCACTGAAATTTTGTGATCACTTTCATTTTACATAGTTGAGACTGAGGACCTAAGGAAAAAAATGCTCCCATTAACAGATTATTTTATTTCTTTCAGCACACGCTGAAAAGCCACCACCGGAAGACAAATCAACATCTAAAAGATCATCCAAAAATGAGGAAAAGCCAGAGGAAGTAACACAGCCCCATGAAGTTATGGAAGGTAGGAAAGTGTATGAATGACACAGGATGGGTGTTACCTGAAGGATCATTAAAAACCATTTTCCTGCTCTGGAAATAGACAGCCAGTGCGAGACATTACCCCACACTTACCAAGCTTTGGAACTGCTCGGTTTATAAACTAATTACCTCACCTAGGCCTCAGGATACTGACTTTGGAGAGTTCACTTAGCACAGATGTTGGAGTGTAGTGATGTATCCTGTGTCTCTACTGGATTTTCAAACACATCTTCCAAAAACGTTACACACCATTGTCAGTTTTGGAGAAAGTCCAAATAGGACTGGAACAGGAAGGGTGTTGTATTTTGAGACAGTGATGAACTGGCAGGACCCAGACAAGAAAATCTTCTAGCAGGTTTCTCTAGCTTTAATCAAGCCAGGCTTCATGCTGCTTCAGAAAAAACATGATTTATTTTTTCTGAATGGAAAATATGTTCTTTCCTGTGTACTTTGGTATTCTGTTCCAGCATTTTAAGTGATAACTCAGGTTCAGTCTGAACTTTAAAGCTGAAGTAACAAGAATTAAATGAGACTAGGAGTCAATTTTGGCCAATATTTTAACAGTCACTGTTTTTTTTTTTTAATTTTATAATACTTTTCTAATGTGGCAACTTCCCATTACGAAAAAAAAATATAGTGGGTTAAATGAAACAAAGTTAAGGAAATTCAAAGAACTATAAACAGGATCCTACTTGGGTATTTCAGACACATTGGATGAAAGGACAATCTATTCTGCAACTCTGTGCTCATATCCTTTCTACAATACATTTACACAGAGATTACTCACACTGCAATATTATAAATTCTTCCAGTCTTCTGGGAGACAGACTGCAGAAACCAAACCAAACGAAAAAACCTATGTGAAAACAACTTAACAGCAAAACCTCATGACAGATTAAAATGCAGAAACATTTACAGTTACTTTTTGTTGAATACAGCCATATAAAAAATTTGACATATCATTGTAACTATATATACATTAAAGTGTCTCTTAAAGCTGTAAACCACGAAGAGGAAAAATTATCCAAGATAAAGATACAGTAGGAGACGCAGTCAGATATCTGTGTTCAGAAAGTTTGCTTTCTTCCTGTTTTCTTACCTTTCCTTCAAGTTAGGTCATCGGTACAGGCTATCTTATAATGAAGATCAGAGGAATAAATCAAAAGAACAGACTGGGAAGAGAAGCATCTTATTAGAAGAACTATGTTTTACAGCATAGTTCCCCCTCCCCGAAAAGGGATGGAAACAAGAAGTGGTCCCACTTACAAATACCGAACTAAAATCTGTCATGATGCATTCAGAGCTGCGACAGGTTAACCAATCGAATTACTTAAAAACTCAGCTGATATGCTGCAAATTCCCATGCAGACAAAAGGAATTCATATTTAACACAGTCCAGATTAGCTTTGCTTTTCTACATTATTTATCTTCTGACAATTACTTAAGTCCATAACTAGCATTTACCAATTTAAGCTACGTTACCACATATCCTTTCCTCCTACCCCCCGTTTTAAATTTTTCAATGACTTTAATTCAGTGCAATTTTACACAGAAAGATTTAGAGCAAAAAACATAAAAACAACTATTGCTATTCAAAAGGTAAACTGCTATTTCTAATTGCTATAAATTAATATGAAATAGATGCACGTATTGCAATTCCAGTGTCTTAATCTATATGTGCTCCCATAGATACCCCTGCGACAACAGCAGCGTCAACGGCCAAGGCTGAATCTTCCATCACCACCAAACCTGAAGACACAACCCCTGCAGCCACAGAGACATCAATAATTGAAGCAAAATCTCCCACCACCCCTAAACCTGAATCAAAAACCCCAGGGGTCACGGAAGCACCAAAAAAGGCAGATCCTCCCACCACTCCCAAAGTAGAAGACACAACTACTGAAGCCACAGAGCCACCAAAAACTGAGGCAGACCCTCCCACAGCCACTAAGGTAGAAGATACAACCCCTAAGGTAGAGGATACAACCCCTGAGGCCACAGAGGAGCCAGTAACTGAAGCAGACTCTCCCACCACCTCTAAACCTGAAGACACGACCCCTGCAGCCACACAGCCACCAACTGAAGCCGACCCTCGCACAACCCCTAAGGTAGAAGATACAACCCCCGAGACCACAGAGGAACCAGTAACTGAAGCAGACCCTCCCACAACCCCTAAACCTGAAGACACAACCCCTGAAGCCACAGAGCCACCACCAACTGAAGCAGACCCTCCCACAACCCCTAAGGTA
>WYDI02179894.1:10922-69556 GCA_009867235.2 Psittacus erithacus | reverse complement strand
TCTCCCACCACCCCTGAACCTGAAGACACAACCCCTGCAGCCACAGAGCCACCACCAACTGAAGCAGACTCTCCCACAACCCCTAAGGTAGAAGATACAACCCCTGAGGCCACAGAGGAACCAGTAACTGAAGCAAACTCTCCCACCACCCCTAAACCTGAATATGTAACCCCTGAAGCCACAGAGCCATCAACTGAGGCTGACTCTCCCACCACTCCCAAACCTGAAGACACAACCCCAGAGGCCACCGAGGCACCTACAACCAAGGCTGACTCTCCCACCACCCCAGAGGCACCTACAACCAAGGCAGAATCTCCCACCACCCCCAAACCTGAAGACACAACCCCAGAGGCACCAATGACCAAGGCTGACTCTCCCACCACCCCCAAACCTGAAGACACAACCCCAGAGGCCACCGAGGCACCTACAACCAAGGCTGACTCTCCCACCATCCCAGAGGCACCTACAACCAAGGCAGAATCTCCCACTACCCCCAAACCTGAAGACACAACCCCAGAGGCACCTACAACCAAGGCTGACTCTCCCATCACTCCCAAACCTGAAGATACAACCCCAGAGGGCACTGAGGCACCTACAACCAAGGCTGACTCTCCCACCACCGCCAAACCTGAAGATACAACCCCAGAGGGCACTGAGGCACCTACAACCAAGGCAGAATCTCCCACCACCGCCAAACCTGAAGATACAACCCCAGAGGCATCAATGATCCAGGCAGACTCTCCCTCTACCCCTAAAGGAGAGGAAGCAGAATCTTCCACCACCCCTAAGGTCAAGGGAGCTACCTCTGCAGGCACTGAGGCCGACACCACTGCCATAAAAAAAACAACTTCTGTGGAAGTAACAGCTACTGGTCCTGGATTAGTAACAACTGCTAAAAAAGACACGAGCACTCAAAGTACTGTGACTGTCACAACAACTACAAAAGAAAAACCCATACCTGGAGCAGATACAACAGCTTTAGAGACAACTGAGAAGAAAATTACAACTTTTGCACCCAAAGTAACAACCAGCACAACTGTGAAAAACACGACTTCAGGCATTCAAAAGATGGTGGTGACTGAAACTAGGACTACTGAGATTATAACAGTAACTGACAAAAAAGACAAAACAACAGCTAAAACTGTTACTACTCCTATAACTGAAGGGACAACAACTAAACCAGAAACAACCACGGTGAACAAAGAGGTAACAACACCCAAGAAACACAAAAGTACTGTGCTTAAAGACATTTTAACAACAACAAGTAGGAAAGATACAACTACGGTAACTTCAGAAATAACAGCTAAACAAGATGACTCTCCTAAAGGTAAGGATGATATTCCAAACACAACTCCTACAACCAAGCAAACTGTCACTACAGCAGCTGCATCAGAAGCAACTACCATAGACAAGAAGACTACAACAACAACTGCAGAAAAAGAAGTAACCTCAGCTAAACAGGACAAGACGCACATACCAAAAGAGACTTTCACAACTAAGAAAGCAAGCACCACTGTGACAGAGAGTGTAACAGCAGCTGCAGCAGTTACAACTCCCCTGCCCAAGCCCACTGTGTTGATAACAACAGCCAAAACAGATTCAACTCCTAAACCCAAGGAAATTGTAGCGACAAATAAAAAAGACACTACTACAGAAACTAAGACAGTAGAAGCAGCTAAAGAAGGCACAAGTAATGTTTGTGTTATTGTAGAGACAACAGCTGGTAAAAAAGAAGTAATGACCACCAAAGTAACTAGCATCACACCTGAAGAAGAAATGCCTGATGCCACCAAAAAGGCCCCTAGTATTGACAAAGGAGAGGAAACTACAGTTACCAAAGAAACCACTACAAGAGATAAAAAAGACACGATAGAAGAAATGTTTATTGTTTCTAAAGGGACATCAAAGCCAACTATACATTTCCAGGAGGTTACTGACACAAAAGAAGAGCCTCATCCAGCTGACTCTGAAACTCTGCCGGTAGAAGAGCCTGAGATAAACAAGCCCTTAATACAAACTGACAACTTGCCAATTTTACCTGGAGAAACACAAGGTAATTGCATTCCAGTAGGTTCAAAAGCAACAATAACTCCACCAGAATACAACAAAACATGAGTAAAGGACATGCAAGTGCTTTCTATACAGTGTCATAAGAACGTATTACTTCTGTCCCACTGGTAAATCATAACCAGGTAAACCATAACTAAGGTGCTGCAGCTGCCAGCATCCTGAATAATGGTACCTCAGTTTTCAGTTGTGTTGTTATTAAATTCTTCATGTAGTTTAGAATGTGATCTTGTTTGCTGAAAAACATTTGCTGCAAGTACTGTAGAAGATGCAAACAGAAAAAAAAATCAAGGAAAAAGATAAATTTCTAAGTCCCATGAAAACATTGCAAGGGAGTAAAGCTGAACATTCATTACTTTTGGTAACCAAGTGTTCTGCGGTCACATACAGAAAATGTCACATTAGGTAAACAAGAAATCTCTTCCTTGTATTCTTTCCTCTGCACTTTCTGCCACACTTTTCATGTCCTCGCTATTTATTTTAATCATGTATAGCCTGCAGGTTCTTGGGCATTTGTTTTCCAATTAATTTGGAAAAAAAAAAAAATGGTTTTTAGATGGAAAATACATAGACTTTTATCCAAAACAGATTCATCCTGCCTTTATATTTAACTGAAAGTAAACATAAATTCTTTTGTAAGAAATACGGAGAGGGAAGGGAACCTACAAAGCACGGAGTAAACATCGCAGAGCATGAAGGATTTAAAAGAGGTAGCATGCAATGCATCTCTAGGTGTTTTTTTCTGAATTGCAGGTACTTAGGCAAGCAGTAAGGACAGATATGCATACTTAGTCATGTAAATGGCTGCTCTTGCACTCGTGGGACCAAACTCAAAAGCCAATTTTTCCAGGAATAGCTCTCAAATGAGTAATTAAACTCTTTGCATGACAAGGTCTGAATGACAGAGAGTCCCGAACATCACCTGGTGGTGGGCTGGGGGGGGTAACTCAGTAATTGTTAAATGTTAAACAAGCCCAATCCACTGTGTTTTGCAGCAAAGAAGGATGAGAAGGACCTGTGCAACGGGAAGCCAGCGGACGGCATGGTGGCCCTGCCGAACGGCACCCTGGCTGTCTTCCGAGGTAGGTAGATAGGCCGCCCTGGCCCCAGTTCCCAGTCCCGGTCCTGGACCCCACCGCCGTCACCTGCCCCCTTCCCTGCCCTCTGAGCCACTGCAGCATCCAGAACCCCTCATGAAGCGACTCCTGAGGCTGGTGCCCTCCCCGCTACTGCCCAGCCTGGCCACACCTCAGGGGTGCTGCAGGCACAGGGGAAAGGCTGGAGTGGGGGTCATCATTTGCAGTGCCTTTCCCCCTGCATCTATCTGTCCACGCAATTCACTGTATTTCCTCCCGCCGCGCAGGTCACTACTACTGGCTGCTGAATGGCAGGAGCCCGCCAACAACCAATCCCCGTCGGATCCGTGACGGCTGGGGCATCCCGTCCCCCATCGACTCCGTCTTCTCCAGATGCAACTGCGATGGGAAGACTTTCTTCATCAAGGTGGGGAGCTCACTGCTGGGGAGCAAACGTGACAGGCGCAGGAGGCAGCCTGGGAGGGATGTGGGGCCTGTCAGCTCTTAAACAGCAGCCCCACAGAACAGGAGCCTTGCATTGCTCGTGTTACAGACACAGGACAAACAGTGTTTGCAAATAGGGTGGTGGGTTTGAAACTCTCTGGGTGAAATTAACTCTTTCTCCCTCCACCCCTGTCAGCCTTGATATGCGCTTATCAGGAGAAAACCTACATTCAGTGTCTCTTGTCCCGTGTAACTGGTGAGGAGACAAAGCATTGACAGAAATCAAGTAACTGGGCCACACGTCAAAAAAAGTCAAAGCGTTTAAAATACAGGTATTTTATCATGCCTTTCCCTTGCCCAACACACAGCCTAAATTTGTTCTCAATACATTTACCTTCCTGAAAGAAGGTAACGAAATACACACACCTCATAAAAGACCATACATACAGTTACTTCCCAGTTAATCATTCAGTTGTGGGATTCAAGCAGCTTTTTCTATCCATGAAAATCTAGATTTACAAAGCAAACTGTTTTGTTCAGTATCCACTCTTACATTTGTAAGATACTCTTTCCCTACTGAAAAGCAGTTAAAAGGCTGGAAAGGTATTTCTTCACATTTTCTTCCTGTTTTTAATGAATGTAGGAGTGGTTGCAGTCAGTTTTAAAGTGTAGTTATCAAAATACATCTGTGTTGAAGCTCCATTTCCAAGAATGACTAAAACTCTAAAGCTCATTTTTAACTTTAATCATCAGGGTCCCCTGTACTGGCGTTTCACTAACGGTGTTATGGATAAAGGCTATCCCAAACCTCTTGCAAATGGATTTGCAGGGCTAAGTGGAAAAATAGTAGCAACTCTCCCCGTGGCAAGATACAATAATAGACCAGAATCTGTTTATTTTATCAAAAAAGGTATGTTTCATATTTCAGAAATTCAGAGATGATCAAAAGGTGCTTGAATTGCCTTAGGAATTAAAACAATTTCCCTTGACTAAAAGATGTATTTCTTTCAAATTCAGAAAAATAAGTGATGTTAAAGGTGTGCTAGGGGAGTCAAAAATATCCTGAAGACCTAAAAATATCTGTTTAAGTGCTTTTTAAAATGGAGAGGACTGTTAAGGGATAGAATCCAGGAAATATTAGAATAAGTCTTATCTGGCAGTAAAAAACTATTGTAGTCTAATTAGAGAAGGAAAGGCTTTAATCTTACTAATTCCTAAGTATGTATAGAAATCTCCTTCCATATTTCTTATTTCAAATTAATGTGTTTCCTTATATGAATGATGTGCTGCCAATGTGAGAGTTTTTACTTTGATTTAAAAACCATACGTCAATGAAATGTAAACCCTTTTCTGGACTCTAGCCCTCTTCTCATGAAACCTAAACCAATGGTCTTACCCAGTCCTTGATAAATAGGAATGATGGCAGCAAAAGCAGTTCCCCTGGCATTGTACTTGCTACAATAACTGTAATGAGCAGTGCATCTAGAAGCACATGTTGGATTTAGAGAGGAAGGTTTTCTGTTTGTTTTTTTCTCATCTCAAAATGTAATGGACTGCATGTAATAGATTTGAAAGTGACATTTTCATCTCTGATAAGAGCTGGTGATTTGGTGTTTACGGTTTTTCGTTTGTTTGTCTTTTGTTTGACTGTGGGTTTTGTTAGTTTTGTTTGTTTATTTGGGTTTTTGTTTGGTTGCTTTTTTAACCAACTAAAACAAACATCTATTTTAGATGGCAACATGCAACAGTATGTGTACAGACAAGAACCAGCTAAGAAGTGTCAAAGAAGAACCCAGATTACTGTAAGATACCCAGCTTATGTCCCAAGACTTGTAATAAGGAGACGCTTTCAACGTGCAGTAAGAATGCCAACTGTTATTCAGACTGTCAGAATCAACCCACATTCATCTGGTAACTTACGTTTATTAAGTTTCTTTTATACAACCATTTTAATCTTAGTAGTTCTGAAACACAACATTCTGGGTTTTTTTACTGTAGCACATAAAAAATTTTTAATCCAATAGATTTCACTTGCTATAGATTATACAAGCAAATGATAGCTCACAGTAGACATACTGCAACACCTCCTAACTTTTCTTTTGCTTGCAGGAGTTCTGCGTAAAGAAATCAAAATGAGTACCTACTGGAAAGGGCTCCCGAAAGTTATTCATTCAACCATATCACTACCCAACTACAATAAGCCAGATGGCTATGATTATTATGCCTTCTCTTACAGTAAGTTAAAGCTAATGCAAGTTATTTTGTATCTCAAAAGACTAAGCGATGGGGAAGAAAAAAGCCTATGAATCTCTTGGCTTTCTGAAGTGCAGTTATTGCTTGGGGTTCTGCAAGACTAATTTTAAGCACTCCTAAAACAGTCCTGAGAATTAAAATGTTGCCTGTAATGGGGAGATGTTTCTATTGAAAAATAATAAGTAGTTACAGGACAACTAGCAGCAACAAGGTACAATGGCTCAAACTAGCCAGCTGCAGAATGTACCACCATAAGCGCTCAGGCTCATGAAGTGACAAAAACCTGACGGTTAAATGCAGAATTACATTAATGATAGATTGAAATCCCTGGAGACCACTGCACACAGATAGTTTTTCACTAACTTCTGTGAAAGCATTCTCAGAATTTTCTGGATTATTCAGAAAAAAAAAAAAAGTGTTAAGAACTAGCTGTATCCAAATACAGGATACTAAAGTAAATCTCTGATGAGATGTATGATCTAACTCCTAACCTTAACATAAGCAAATTCACCCCTTGGGACCACAGAATTCCCACTTCTGTAGTCAATGCAAGATTGTTTTGGTTTTAGTTTGATTTCCAAAAAGACTACTTCTATGTTCCAGCAGTATAAAAGTATTCTTCCCTACTCCCTTTTCTTGGGACAGATTATTAGCAGTACTGTAAAACTTACCTAAATACAAAGAAGGACACGTAAAAAATAAAAGGACAAAAATTCATCGTTATAGTCTCTCACCTCCATATATATATATACACATATATATGGAATGAAAAAAAAATAAATCTGTTATTCATGCCTAAATTAAAAGGCAGGCTTTAACTTAAAGATTCTTTCCATGTACTAAAGAGTTTCTGAAATTTAATTCTGACACATCTTCATTTCAGATCGGTACTACAGCTTGGATGTTGGCAAAAGAACAGCAAAACCTGTTACTGCTCTCACAGGAAAGACTGTATCCAAAGATTGGTACAACTGTCCTAGCAAGTGATGCACAGCAGAGGATTTAACAAGAAAGATGCCATTTGAATGTTGACATTTTGTCTAATTTTATTAATAAAGACCTTGAAATGTGTGCACACAAACCTAAGTATAAAATACTGCTTTAAGCTCTGGCTTCATTACACTAGAACAACCACAGGCAAACTGGCACTTTTGTATACACAGCTGTAATTACTTTACAGATCATTTAACTGATATTCCCTCTGTTCAGGCCTCCTCTGCCTCCCATTGCATGAGTTACACCTGTGTTGGGAAGAAAACAAATACATTAATAGAAACCTTCTTCACCTTTTTAATCAACCATTGGTACGTGTGATACTTCATCCTTCTGTAAGGAACTGCTACTGCAAGGAGCACTTCCTTTTGGATAAAGTTCAGGTTCTCCCCTCTGCCTTCCCCTAGAGCCTTGTGATATGGATACATTTTATTTCTGTGATTTAAAAGGGTGTTGTTGACTTGTGATCCTATCTCAGGCCCTGTGCCAAAAGAACAACATTCTTATCATATCTGAAATCAGTTAGTCCCTTTTGTCATCAAAGAAATGGTGACAGACAGAAAGAAAATCTATCATAGGTCTACCTCCTCACTTTTATTTTTGTTTTAAAACACCAGATACCTATATTTCAATGCTAGCATCAAGTCTTCTACAATACTAAAATGGTGCCGAACTGAATATAATTCATCTAAGAATTTTTAATGCCAACGTTACAAACAATTATTTATTGCTTTGGTTTAACTATACTGCATTACAAAATCTGTAAATCTATAATGCTTCCATATGATTTTTTTTAAATCAGTGTAACTGGAACCCCTAATGTACCAAATGGGAAACTAATATATAATGTTAAAACCAAGTATTTCTAAACTTATGTCCTAACATCTTTTAAAATCTTCCTTTAAAACTTCGCCAAGTTAAAGATTTACTGCAATTTACTTTCCCTCCACTGATAAAAACCAATTGTCACATTAAGTAGAAAGACTGCCTATCCAAAACATGCTCAGACTAACATACTGAAACAAAATTGTAGAGCTCTTAGGGTAACAGACTGAAAGCAAGGGCAGGGATGCTGTATTATTCAGTATCTTATAAGCAAACATAGGCATATAAGTAGTACTTCATATATGGTCCACAAAGGAAGTACTAAAAACTTGTTTGAAAAGGTCTGAATTTTAACAGCCTTGAACACTTACCCCTCTGCCTGTTGAACTGACGACCACGAACACCAGTTCTTAATGTTGGTGGCTGAAGTCTGACGCGTCGGAACGGCTTAGGCTGATTACTGCTTGTGTCTGTGAAGAAGTGGAAATGCAGAAAGGAATGTCTGTGTCTAGCAGTTTTTCCACTATCAATGTTTACATTATTTGATATGCATTACGCTTTCGAATTTACTTTAAAATTATGAAGGTGTATCCTTTTTTCATTGACATCATCTCTAATACAAATAAAAGCCTCAAAACAAGCATGTTTGGTGGTACTTTCTTCTTGTTAACTCAACAGTGACTTACCTACTGTTGACTATTTAACTGAATGAAAAATATTTTAAATCTGACAACAGACATAACAGTGGGTAGAATCACTGAAATATCAGTAACTTTTGCTCCTTGAAGCATTATCCTTACGCCTACCCCAGTTACTGCAGCCCAAGTGAAAACTGCTTGCCGTTAAGACTACAGGCAGCAAAACATGATCTTGCTGTAAGAGTTCTATCTTATTTTGTGTATCTTGGATATCAGCAGTGTGTGATGCTGGTCCGAAAAGGTCCCACACTCAGTGAAACGGTACGTAACAACTGTTTCCAGCAATTAGCCTGTACCTGCAGATGAACTAGAAGGAGGATCTTGACTAGTCGAGGGAAGATCTGACTCATCAGATGCTTGAACAGATTCTTCTTCTTGCTGGCTATCAATTTCTAAGCCTGCTTCTGAAGTAATTCTAGAAGAGAAGAAAAAAAAAAAAACAAACAAAAAAACCAAGGCATAAAATGATAACCTATCCCCTTTTAGATTTGCAATATTTGGTCATAATGCAAAATACAGAAGTTATTGTAAATATTTAAAATTGCACTTGAAAGTGGAAAACAAATCATCTATCAAATTCTTAAGAACTGCTTATTCCCTTCCCTCATGCTACTTGCATTGCCTTAACTGAATGACTTCATGATGTATGCTTGCTTGTAATGAGTGTTTTTCTCTGTTAAAAGACAGGAACACTTTAGCCTTTATTATACAAACGCTAGTCCTTCAAACTGGGGCCTTTACCATCAGCATTTGACTACTGCAGAGCATTCTGCATTCCTAAAAAATACAGATTTATTTTTTTTTTTTTGTGACTCATATTAACTATGTTAAGTCAGGAGGAGTAAATCAGATGAAAACCTTTGGGTTTAGATGAAAAGGTCAGATTGTGCTACTTCACCAAATTACTAAATCCTGTTTGATCTGTCCTTCCTCCCAGAACAGGTTAAATTAAAAATGATTTACAGGCATACTTGGATGAAAACAAATTATTAAAACTAACATGACATCAAGTTGTAGTGAACTAAACAAGTCATAGTTTACCCTTCAGATTCTGCCTCTGCAAAAACTTCATCCCCATCATCACCCACTCCAGCCTCTGTAGTGGTGGACAGATTGCCAGTAGATGTTGTAACCATTGGAACAGACTGAGAAGCGTGCTCTGAAGCATCTGCTGATGCACTTTCAGTAAAAACTGTCACTGTACAGGAAAGGTAGTTTGATTAACACTGTGTTAGTTTTTATTTCTACAGAAAAACTATGGAAATCTTAGGCAGGTAAGGGGAAGGGCTACTGGAATACTCCAGGCATAACAATAAGCACTGTAGCAACAATAAGCTAATTCTTCTCTGGGAAGTCAAGGTTTGCAGCCTTTACTTCAGCCTGCAAGTTTCTTGCCACTTACCTGGTGCTGCTACTTGCAATGGTGTTGTGGGAACGCTACGACCACCTGATTCTTCCTCGTGAGCAAGGAACAGTGGGGTTTCATACATGCCTAAACCTGCAACATAAAGTTTTAGTGACAATTAAAATAGCCAGCTAAAAAAAAAAAACCAACAGATTAACTGCTGCTTTCCTTCTGAACACTTGATGGAACCCAACAATTTGTACTTATATACGGAGATTTTTGTTATTTTGACTTACTGCAATTAAATTAAATTAATGCAATGCTAATTATAATAAATTAAAAGCTAATAACCTTGATGAAAATAACATTACTTATTTTACTTTCATCCTTCTCTTATGCCATTATTTTGCTGTGAGCATTCTTCAAAGAATAGCATACTGTTCCATGCTGACGAGATGCGGGTGAAAGGGACTGATTCAGGACAACAACAAGGACAATACAGACCAAATTGCTTGGCTATCTCTTAGCAGCTGAGGATACGTCCCGAAGATTTCTTTACATTTGCTGTTTTCCCCTAATGTTTCAGTAAAGGAAATCTACAATCAACCGTAAAATTAAAGTTAAAAACCATTCCTTCAGTATTTCACTTCTCTTTACATGAAGTTTCTTGTGTCTAGCAGGCAATGTGTTCTACTTAAAATTTCAGCTTCTCTGGTTCAAAAACTCACAGAATCATTCTACATTTTGAACCATATTACAAGGAGAAATGTAACAGCTTTCAGGAAATACCTTTTCACTTCCCATTAGTTTTCTCCCTACTGACAATTATTTAAGAGTTGCAGGTTTCCAGTACCAGAAGTAGAACTGCATTTTGGCTGCATTACTTGTTTTTCACTCTAACAACCATCGAAGTACAGAAATGGCTTACCTCCTTGCGATGCAAGCTGACCAAGATCAGAATGACTTGAGCTAGTTTGTGGCATATCTTCAGGGGGTCCAAATCTGAATCTAGGAACTCCAGCTACCTGAGGGGAACTATCGAAATAAAGATTTAAGGAATTTTGCAGGAATTTAAGGAGAGGACAACATATTAACCGAAACAAGAGAATATATTATGCGTAAGACAGAATTAATTAACACTGATCATAAAAACCAGCTAAACAACTGCTAATTAAATAGCAATTAGTTTCTCAAACTTATTTGGACTGTATTCAAAAACAGTAAGACAGTCCTGAAGAGACTATTCTTCGCTTATTCATGCTATGAATTCTCACAATTTTAAGTGGACTGCTAAATGTGTCCAGAACCATCCCAAATCCAAAAGTGGGGACAACTTTTCCTGCTTTTACCAGTAATATTAATAGGGTGGGAGGAAGAAAAGGAGGAGCAGGGAAGGAAATAAAATAGAACCCCCCATTTCTTTCTTGCTTCATCTCATCTGAAGTCAGTAAGTTATAATACATTGGAGATTATCTGCCTCCTAATTTGCTAGTAAGTTATGACACGCAACTGAAACAATGATCACTTATTTGTAGATGCAGTCATCTATCATAGTACTAGCAAGTTTTAGCACATTACTCCAATCACAAGCTCATTTCATTTCAATATATTTTCATTCAATTGAAAAACAGATGTTGTGGTGGTTTGGGCTGCCCCCTCCCCTTTTTACGTCTACTTACTGAATGGCTTCTGCAAACCCATCCGTACGATGTGGAACTACAAGAGTCGGTGTACTTGGAACTGTTCTGTCCTCATCATCAAAGAAGTGCTGCTGCTGGGAGAAAAAAACCCAAACAAAACCAAAAAGACTGACAGGAGAGCCTACAATGTATTTCCAATTTCCACCAAGCCAAATTAAAGGTCAGTTTGTTTTTTTCACATAGTCCAGGCAAAACAAAGATTTAGTTGTAACAAAATTCTTGTCCAGTTTTAGACATCTGAATCTGAGCTGGTTATAGATTGCCCTTACGGATAATAAAAAAAAACCCAAACAGAAATAAAACCCATATACTTAAAAGGCACCCATCTTTCAAAGGATTTTTAGACACTTATTCCACGAGATCATCCTTCTGTCAAACTGCCGTTATCTCCCTGTCGATTACAAAGGAATCTTAAGACAACTCATTCATTCCCTCTTCCCTCGCACTCCATGAGACATTCTCTTCATCTCCACATCTTCCTCCAGTGTCTCAAACTTTTCTCTCAAAAGTACCCATAAGTTCCCTCCCATGTGCTCAGTTAAATTCCAAGCAAAAAGCAGTAGGTACTGAAGTCAGTTCCAACCAGAAATTGAATGATAGGCACATGCAAGCCAAGCAATATCAGTAAAATCTGACCTGATGCTTTCAACCTCAGAAAAGATACGTTTTTAGTCAGTTGCCTCTCTCACCTCCCTCACTGAACTTGCATTTGTTCTGTCAAATACAGCTGAAGTTGAATAAAGGGTTAAAAAGTAACTGAAGGAGACAGACAGAAAGCACAAATTAGCCTTGTTGCTTTAGAATAAGGCTGAAAACATTTAATTTTTCTTTTCCAGTAATATATTCACTTTAAAAGACTGATTCTAAAAACAAGCAATCAAAACTGCCTTAGACAAAACCAATTCAAACTCTTTTGAAGACCTTCAGCTTCCTGGGAATTTTCTAGTGTTTGCCTTTCCTTAATACAGAAATTAACAGGACTAAGATACTTTCTGCAAGACTACAGAAACTACTGTACCCCTGAAGTTAGTATCTAGGCTTATTTAAAAAGAGAGTTATGAATGTTCCTTCAATGCAGGTTTTTAGCAGTAGACTTTCATGTACTTACCATCCCACCTATACCAGGAGTTAGCTGAAGTCCACGCCCCACAGATTGTCTTCGAGTCATCTGGATTCTCTTTATAGTAAAGAAAAAATGAAGTTGTGTGAACGCTTTCCTAGAATTCTAGTAACATAAAATTGTTCAGAGGCAAGGACAGCAGCTAAATGAGTAAGTGTAACAATTACATGTTTGTGTAAAACACTACTCAGTACAGCATCATACCACCTTAAACAGACCATAGCAGCAGCTACTTTACATCTTATATCTGCTGCCTGGTCTAACTATGAAAGGGAATTATGTAGGTTTAAAATCTGACTTCACTATTTTACTCAACATTCTATTGCGGACAGAAAACTTCAACACAGAAATATTGTGGCCCCAAGCCTCAAACCAAGTTAATGGTAAAGGACTGTTTCAGTCAGAGTACCTTAGCAAAAATCATGGGATGTTTTAATTTATAAAATATGTAGATCTATGTCAAAGCATAATCTTGGGTCTGACACTGACTGACACATGACTGGTAAGGTTTATCTTAGAAAATGAATGGCAACATTCCTTTGTACAATCTGCATTGGGGCAGAGACTAATAAAACCCCCTGCCAGTCTGTCTGAGCTACAATCCACTCAAGAACAGCATTTGTAGTGGAAACATCAGCAGTCACTGACTGAAATAACACTGGTATAATAATTTCAAGATACAAATCCACAATGAGTGCGCCTTAGGCCTTTAATGCTCCCTAACCAGCCATAATTTGCAGGATGAGACATGTTAAGTCAGTTTCCCCAGCTACCATTTTTTAGGATGCTAAATATATGTAATCTACTTTTACAACAGGCAGAATACCTGGGTTTTAATTAGAAGAAACCATACAGTAACTAAAGTTTTCTGACCGCTAGAGAAAGTTTATACCTGTACTGGTGGACCCAGTTCTTGAGGAGGAGCATGAATAGTTAGTCGTGGGGGCAGTGGATGTGGCGGTCTGCGCGGTGACTGTGGGGGCCGAGGGGCTTGTCTCTCTGAGGCAGACGATGGCTGCTGTTCTCTTGAACTTTCATGAGGAAAAGTGGACTCTGCAGCACTTGTACTCCCTTCTCCTAAAACGTATGGAAGTACATAGATATAAACCCATGCCCTCCAAATTCCATGAAGGCAAGCCTTCAAATTCTGCTGCCACATTAACAGAGATGCTTTTACCCTTGCAAGAGTGGGGACAGCTCCGTAACTATTACTTAAAAATCACTTAAGAGAGGACCTGTGGCTGCTACGTCAACACTATCACCAAAACAAACTACTGGATATTCAAGTGCTGATTGAGATGAATCTACTGAGCCATCAACAGCAGTTTCCACAGCAACCAGAGCTTGCAGGATTTTCAAAGGAATGTAGAATAAATTCAGAAAACAGCATTTCAAAAGAATCCACCTTTCAGGTTAAAATGGTCTTTAGCATTTTGCCTTATGCTCTTACTTTTAAGTGAATGTTTTAACACCTGTAAAACAGCTTCTACATTTTCCCCCTTTACATATACAGACTTTGAGGAAACATGGAATAGCCATACCACTGTTCTGAGAATCTGCTGCCCTCTGGTTGCTTTCACCTCCTCCCATGCTTTCCTCAGTTTCTGTTCCAGGATCTGTACCATCAGCACCCTAAAAACCCCACATAAATATAATATGACTTAGCATTAAACAACTTGGAGGCTCCAAAGAGAATATAAAAGCAGTACAAGAGTATTCAGAAAGGAAACGAAGTAAAATATATGAAAATCTTAAAATATTTCTGCAAATATCTACAAAATCAGACAAATGTATAAAACTGTGACATTTCAGAAGTTTTACGTATCTGTACATACACGAATGTGAACAATGCAGCCATCTTCATTTAATAATAGACTATGAAATACCCAGCTTTTGAAGAAACCGCCTTACTAGCTTGGCAACTAGAGTATTTGTTGCTGGCTCCTGTACTTTGCGTTTTCATTCAGCTCTCAAACATTAAAAGTTGATTTTTCTTGTGAAAACAGCAGTTATAACAGAAATTAGTACTACCTACTAGCAGTCTCACATTTCTGGATGAATTCATACTAAGATTTTCTTTCAAGAATTCAGATCTGTGCAGATGCATAACACTACCAATTTATTCCAAGAAACGTAGCAAGCTAGAAATATAAGGTACAAATCTCACCTCAGCATCATCTGCTTCATAACCATCATTACCATCAGCACTACCAGTTCCTTCATTACTGTCATCACCTTCATCTCCCATCCCTGTGTCTTCATCATCATCCTCATCTTCCTCTTCCTCATCTTCATAGTCCTATAAGACCATAAAAAAAAGCCTTAAGGAAGCGTGCATAGGGTAATGCAAAAATTTCAAATCTTGGTGGCACGCTTCATGCTGTGGTACACAGACCACATATATCTGTGGCTTTCTTGAAGATGTTCAGCATTTATTAACCACAGTGTACTTGTAAATATTCACTGATCGCTGTGGTAGGTTTACTTTGGCTGCGTGTCAGACACACACCCAGCCACTGCCTCATTCCCTCTTCAACAGGACAAGGGTGAAAAGTAAGATGGAAAATCTTGATGATCAAGATGAAGGCAGGCAGATCACTTACCAATTACCATTACAGGTAAAACTGACTCAAGTCAAGGAAAATTAATGTGTTATCAATTAAAAATAGAGAAAAAGAGACTAGAACACCTTCCCCCCATCCCTTCTTCCCAAGCTCAACCTTACTCTCTCCTTCCTATCTCCTCTTCCTCCTCCCCCACCCCAATGAGGGCAAATGGGACAAGGAATGGGGGGTTGTGGTCATTCCACAACAGTTTCAGCTACTTCTTTCTCCTCCAGTGTGGATCTTCTCCACAGACTGCAGTCCATCAAGAACTACTCCAGCAGTGGGTCCTTCCCACTGAAGGGTTGCAGTTTATCAGGGTAAATGTGCCCCTCCACTGGCTCCTCTCCATGGGCAACAGTTCCTGGCAGTAAAGACCACTCCTGCATGGGATGAAGTTTCCTTCAAAGAATATCCTGCTCTCCACAGGCTGCAGAGAAATATCTGCCCCATTGTGGTCTCTTCCACTGCAAAGAGTATCTGCTTCAATGCCTGGAGCACCTCCTTCTTCTCATTCTTCTTTGACCTTGGTTTTTGCAGGATTGTTTCTCACACTCCCTCCGCCTTCTCACACTAACACTACCATGCAATGTTTTGGCCTTTTTTATACAAGTTTTCCCCAGCTGATGGGCTCAGCTGTTTCCTGCAGTGGGGCCACTTCAGAACCAGCTGGAAGAAGCTGTGTCTGGCACAGAGCAGCCCCCAGCCTGTCCTCACAGAGACCATCCTTGTATGTTGACTAGTCATAGATAATCTAGAGGAACCGTGGAATTAAAATAAATAATAATAAATAGAAGTTGAATTAGCAACACGTCCTGGGTTCAGCAGTAACAGTCATTTTAATCCTTCTTAGTAGCTGGTGCAGTGCTGTGTTTCTGACTTTCGGTCTGGGAACAGTGCTGATAATACCAATATTTTTAGCTACTGCTAAGAATGCTTAGACTGACCAAGGACTTTCTGAGCCTCATGCTCTGCCCTGGGAGGAGGGGAAGCCAGGAGGAAGCAGAGACATGTGACTCAAACTGACCAAAGAGGTATTCCATACCACAGCATGTCATGCCCAGGATATAACTGGGGGCAGTTACCCGAAGGGCTAGATCTCTCCTGGGGTGGGGCTGGGTATCGGTCAGTGGAGAGCCGTTGTATTCTCTTAGTAATTTCCTTTATCATTATTATTATTGGTGGTAGCAGCAGTGGTTTGTGTTATACCTCAGTTAATAGACTGTTCTTATCTCAACCTGTGGGAGTTGTATTTTTTCAATTCTCCTCCCCATCCCTCCAGGAGCTGAGGGAGGAAGGGGGGGGTGAGTGAGTGGGTTGCGTGGCAGGGCTTAAACCACGACACAACACTAGAAGTTCAGGCTACATAAACACAGACTATTTTTACAATTAAAAAAAGAAATAAGTTAAATCAGTCCTGCCAGATGAGTTTTACATCTGATCAAAAATGATACCTAATGCAGTTCAAAAATAAATTCCATAATATACATACTTCCTGCTCGCCTTCATTTTCTTCATCATCATCATCTTCATCATCACTGTCAATTACAATGACATCATCTCTTTTGGATTGACCATCCTGAGATGAAGTAGTATTTTGTTGATCTGACTGAAGAGGTCCAAGATCTATTGGGATAGACTGGGAAGTTTCTTCACTATCCTCCATGGCAACATACTCTCCCTGTGTAACACCCTGCAAAAGATAAATTGCCAGAAGAACCAAAATGAAAGGTAGCATATACAATTCTTAAAATGTTCTTCAGGGAAGCGCCCACTGTATTTCTAAAAGTTTATTGTTTCCACACCTATTTCTCAACCTCGACCAAATGGGAGGCCTGCTGTACAACACACATACATTTTGTCCTTCATTTTCAAATCTGACCTAGGATGGGTGACACCATTAGGGATACTGTATTCATATATGATGCATTTCCTTGAGCATCCATAAGCAGCTGCTGCCTCAGTGTTTCCCCATCTTCAAAAAGTTTCAAATGGTTTCCACTAGAAACCTGCAGGATCCAATTTAAGATTTCACTTCTAAAAATGGGGAGTGGGGGAGGAGGGAGAGGACAGGAGCTATTTCTGCTGAAACAAAGATTGTATTGTTTTCAAATACGCTTACTTCTCCAATTGAGTCTTGTGAATCTTGATTGTATGTTTGAGCTTCTACCTCGCCATCAGTGCTCTCTTCTGCTGTCACTTCCTCCTGAAAGAACATGTATTTTTCTTGTTTAAAATACTCTATTAGCCCTACAGTTTGGTTCTTCAACACCAGGGTTTTTTTACTTTAAAATAAATTAAAAAATAAAAATAAAACCCTTTTACACAGAAAGACCATGGGCTAAGTTTTGTTCCCCTTTTACTATTCTTTCTTAGCTCTGCTTTTATCTAGCACCCCATTTCTCTTTCCTGGAGAAATGCAATTTGCTCGTTCAGTCCACTGGGCCTCAGTACCTCCAAATCTTTTCAGGACCAAAAAAAAAACTCTCGAGGTTTCTTATTCCACCTTCATCCTCTCAGCTAATTAAGTGACAATGTTCTGGGACAATTTTTCCCCCTTTTTTGCTATGCAGCCTCCCTCTTGTTAATAGAGTTAACAGAAAACCTTTGACTTCCTTAATATTATTCATGAGTTGCATGCTTGAGGGTCTGTCTCAAGTTCATTCCTTCCTTGGAGGACATCCTTACTGCCTCATGCCAACGATTTCGCATGCATCTCCTGTAAGCGCTTTTCCATGGAAGTCATCTTTGCTTCATGGCATGTCCTCAAGTATACTGCATTCTATTCCAGAATAACTGTAGATAATGACCTTCTGGAGCACACTGGAACATCTTCCTCCTCAGTTCCAGGATATGGCCCTCTCTTTTCCATCCTACAGTTCACCAATATTTACATCAGTCATTGCAACTAGCATAACCTCTGCCCTTCATGATACCCAAACACGATTGCTTCCTCCCCAGTAGATTAAAGTCACGTTAAAAATTAACTGACTTGCTCTTCCCATTAAAATCTTCCAAAGGGACAGATTAAGTAGTAGCACTTTATGTTTTTGCAAACCTCTGGTCCAACTCTCTGTATGTTTCTCAGTTTCTTTGGAAGAGGAACATCCACTGTTTCCTCTGAAATTTGGTCTGAGTTTTCCACAGTGTTATCCTCCTCTTCCTCTCGCGGACGTTTAGAGAGTGAAGAACTTGGGGTAGCTGAAACTTAAAAAAGCCTCTCAATTATTCTCAGAAGAAAAACCATACAAAACAAGAGTATCAAAAATTGTTATTTTACTCTGGAATACCACTTCTTTTTCTGCATTGAATAACAAATGGAATCAGAAAGAATCATCTTGTACCATTTTCTGGGACACAAAAACATCAGCCCCTTTTCTTACAAGTCTTATACTCTTGGACTTCAGAGTCACAGCCTAATTAACACCAAACATAAGCTTTGGGGTACAACTAAAATATTTTTCCAACATCTTTGCTTCTGACAAGTACACCTAAAAGTTGAACAGAGCTTCAACTGGGAGACAAAAAAAAGCAGTTTACTGATGTGTATTCTAGGGAATAACTTTCTACACCAAAATCGACACTGTGTAGGACAAAAAATATGCAACAGTGTATCACACTGAGTAGCTTTAGAATTTTTCTCTATATTTTATATTCCAGCTTAAGTAGCTTATTTGTGACTCCTCATGACCTGGCTCTAACGCTACCATAGTTTCAGAGGTAGCAAGGTTTAATGTATTAAATCTCAATGCTGCTTTGGATAGATAAACAAACGTGAGATTTTAGTTTTGTACTTTAAGGAATGCAGCAACAACAGCATTTCACAGGTACCATTTCTGAAAGTCCAGGAAACAAGCCTAACCCCAGAAGTTTGTAAAACCTACAATAAATTAAGAGTGAAAAAAAAAACCCAAACCAACCCAGAAGAGCAAATTTTTATTCTGAAGTTAGGCCTGGTTTGACAAGGGTCCAAACAGAGCTACTTAAAATGAATTATTCAAAAAGGTAGGCCTATAAAATAAAAAACCAACCTGTGCCAAACACTGCTGTAGAAGTGGAGGGCCTCTCTATTTGAGAACTCTGTACAACTTCTACAATGGTGGGGGATGGCTCCTGATTAGCAGGCTCAATCTGAGGATGACTTTGCTGAGTGGGCTGCACAAAAGCAGTCGCTTGTGTCTGCTGCTGAACAGTTAAGATGGGCTGAGAGAGAGATGTCTGAACATTAGGACTGGTGGAACGCACAGACCCACTAGCACTGCCAAAGACTGGAACGTGCTCCACAGGTCCTTCTGACTGCATAGCTGAAAGGCAAACAGTAGCATATTCAACTGTCTTCATATTATCTAGTACAGTTCACGTTTCAGAATGCCCTAATTAAGCTGATATAATGTGTTGCAGATTGAGTTAACATTGCTTACACCCATCTTCAATTGAGGAATCATGAACTTTGTTACAAGAGAAATGGTCATAAAAGCGCAATTACTGGAAGAGATGCAGGAACAAAAAAACTATTTGACGTACCTTCAAACTAATAATTACCAAGATTTCAAAGCAAAGATAGCATTTATGATTGCTGTAGATCCTTACACTATACTAAAATGCTTACCTTCTTGAGTCTCCACCTGTGTTGTAGGCATAACTGTGGCTGTTGGTGTAGTGGTAGGATTAGTGACTGTAGCAGGAGTAACCATTGGACGGATACTGGCTCGTGGAGTAGACTTATTCCCAGCCATTGCAGCAGCAGTCACTTTACTTGGAGTTGACACAACAGGAGTTGGTTTAATATTTGCTGTTGGTGGATCTGAAGTGCTAGCACTGAAAAAGAGAACATTGTTTTCATCATGGTAGGGCAAAAAGCAAATGTTAAAAACACCAAATGTAAAGATATTACTGCAGCCAGAAATACCAATTTTTAAAGGCTTAAAATTTAAAAGCTTGACACGGGCATAATGAATTGTCTTCCCAAATTTGTTTATAGATTTAAAAGAAAAATAGATACACTATGCCATCAGTAGCAATTTGTCCAGCTTACAAGTTTGACACATTTCTTCAAAGGCAATCAACTAGAAATCTGTAAGCAGATCAAAAGGAGCAGCGCACAGCTTACACTATTAGCTGTGCTGGGTCCTTATTACAGTGAGTAATACGTCTCACATTAGAACTGATTCACTCAATACAGAGCAACATCATCTCCTGGTTGAGACAAAGATCAGCCAAATTTTAGGAGGCACCTTTGAAAGTCTTGCTTTCAAAAGGATGCTATCATAAAAACTGAAAGGGAATTTGTTATCTAAACTTAAAAATACAACAAAATTTACCATTTTAGCTCTTAATCATGCGACTATTTTATCAGTTGTTAGAGCTGTCACCTATTTAGTCCATTTCTTATGTTTGAGATTCTTGCACAAGGAAGATCCCACCCCCCCAAAAAAATGGTTAAAGGTAAAACTGTACAACGTCAAGAACCCTGAAGCTAGAACACGTTTAAAAAACATGTTTCATGTTTCCTAGACACCGTATCCCTGGTGGTTAATATGACAATTCAACAGCTTAAAAGCTTTATTGATTAAATGTAGCTGAGAAAACAGGCGCAACATATTACTTCAATCAGTATCTTCAAAGTTGCTTAAGAAAAATTGTGGAATGCCAGTGGTTTACTAAAAAGAAGAGAAACTGGTAAAGACAAAACCAAGAAAATGCCAACCACAGAAAGTCTGCAAAAAACCCAAACGCTTCAACTCACATTCCTCTTTCACCTGAAGCTGGAGTAGACTTGAGAGAGATTTGCCTCTGCTGTTCTGGGACCTATTAAATGAGAAAGAGAAGTATCATGCCATGTACAAACAAAACAGAGCAAGCAATCCAATAAACTATTTCAGCAACATCTCTTTAATAACAATCATTTCTCTAGCAGACTTGTTAGAATACCTAGTCAGACTTTCTGGTTATTACAAATTCTCCAAAACAAATCATATCAGTCATACCAAGAATTTAAACCAATTCAGTAATGGAGACAAGAGCACCTAGAGCCCATTATACTGAATGCATGGATAAAAATAAAAAAACTCCCAGCAGAGTGCAAACAGTTCAGCTGGCTGATTCACAATCAGTGATACAATATTATGCTTGTTAGCACTGGGAATTCTGACTGGCATGAGTTGTAAATTAAGTTCTGAACCCCTGCTAAAGCCAACTTGGGCATTTCCAAAAGCAGGGGACAGCGGAACCTGAATAAGTGCAGTTTGTTGAGCTCATTGTTAAAGTGTTGGAGTTCGGAAATAAGAATTTCCATCTGCTATTCAGGATGTTTAGAGAACACAGCTTCATGTAAAGTAGTCCTGAGCTTTAACTACTGTAAACACAAAAGTAAGTTGGACAATGGTGGTTGAGTGACACCTACAAGCCATGTAGTCAACATACAGCTACAAGCTGCAAGTTCTCATTCAGCCATGAGACATGCAGCTGTTTTTAACTCTCACACAGCTAGCTAAAAGGTTTTTGTACCTTGTTTGTAGACTCTGGTGGCTCATCTCGCTGTTCATGGTGGCGCTCCTGCTGCTCTCTAAGCTCTCTTTCTAGGCGGCAAATTCGACCTTCATACTGTGATTTAAGTGCACTCATCCGCACCTCCAATTCAGTCTTCTGCTCTTCTAATGAGCTGCTCTTTTGCTTCCACTCTTCATTTTCTTTTGTTAGCTGTTCTTTTGTACCTAGTTGAATAGGAAAGAATTCAGTCTTGTCACTGTGAAGCTGCCTACTGACGCTCTGCATGCCAAATACCTGGCTGTTTTAATACGTTACTGAAGTATTTTGAAATCTTAAAATGATTAAGCTATCAACAGAGCTTTTAGAGGTAATTTTAACTTTCACATGCTATTTTTATGTTTAATTGCAATTAAGTGGAAATAAAATAATAATGTAATAAATAAACAAACAAAGAAGTAGTAGTCACAAAACAACAAGATGCTTTCAAGCAAGCTTTGACACCATCATTTCTCTCCTCAATTAAAAAAAAAGGAGGCAGTATGTTTTGCACCTGCACATTTAGGGAAGGCAAAAGGGAAGGGAAGGAAAGAACTACCTGAGCTGTTAGTAGGGTCAGTCTGCTCTAACCAACAGAAGGATAAAAAATGGGTGTTATCATGCTGGCTTGCGAAAACTAAGCAAAACTTTTTTTACCTCCAGTGTACAGTTCGGTACATGCTTTCATAATCTCCTGAAGGAATTAGAATTTATTTTTTTAGAACAATTCATGTAATGTCTAATCTAGAAAAAGCGTTTAAGTAAAATATGAATTAGGCCATATTTCTCTATTTAGCATCCTGTCTAAACGCTTTTCTATAGGACAAATCAAAAACCCAAACTGAAAACGACATCTTAAGGACAAAAAAAAAAGTATTATAATACCAGCTAACTGTGCAATTTTCTGCTTGGCTGCAAGCAACGTCTTCCTAGTTTTCTCTTCCTTCTCGGCGATCTGTTGCCTGAGCTGTTCTTCCTGTGTAGTCTTCTCTTGCAGATCTTGATGGAAACGACCAAGTTCTGATTGTAGCTGTATTATCTGCTCCTGAAGACTTCTAACTTCAGCTTCCTTTTCTGCTATAGACTAGAGAGAAAGGGAGAGAGAGAAAGATTGAAAGAGATACTGCAACTACTGTCCATAACTAGCTACTTCGGCAAACAACGTCCAAGGACCTAGTATTAGCTGGACACTGTATTAAGGTTAAAAGGCTTCTAACCAACAACAGGGGAGTCCAGTCCTCTCTGACCGTAAGAGTTGAGATTCTCCTTCCCACTTACTTATTCCAAGAAATAATGTAAGAGACTCTACACACAGGATTTAAACCAGGTTTAAGGTCCCTCTCTCCCAAGGTCAAGGCACAAATAGGTTAACTCACGTAATTCTGTGCATAAATGTACACAGTAAAACAGCCTCATATTCTTCAGTTATGTATTTAAGATTGCAGTAGAATACAGTACTCTGAAACTGTTCATTGTTCTTAGCTTGTTCACTCTGATCTCACCTTTTGTAAGCTTTCAACCTGAGTCTCCAAAGTCTTTGTCTTCACTTCAGCTTGACTGAGAGTGTCTTTCAGCTCTTGTACTTCCTGGAGAGAAACTTGTTCTTCTTGTTGTTCTACAAAAGACTGAGTTGATGCTTCGGCAACCATCTGAAATACATCAAGCGGTATCAGGCAAAAGGGTACTATCTGATTAGAATGTCCTTTTTTCCAGAAGTTTCTTTTGCATACAAATTGATTGTTTGAAAAGTTCTGGGCAAACCCCAGGAATTCTAATAACCATGAAGTTACAAATACTGCAAATTATTAAGTGATATGCAGCTTATGTTTTGTACCAGCCTGAGCTAACAGCAGAATAAATGATGTCATTTTCTGCTTTTCTCTTCACAGGTTAAGTAATCGTACAATATTATGCTAAAGGAATGTGAAGATCGTTAGCTAGATTATATTAATAGATTATATATGACTAAATGAAAACATGTATTTTTTAACAAGCTTTTTCTTTGCTAAGACATTCCATCTACCTTATCATGCTGTGCTTTCAGCTCCTCATATTGAGTCTTGTACCTGCGACCAATTTTCTTGACCTGTGTTATTGTTTTCACTTTTTCTTGTATGTCAGCCACTTTAGCATCTAGCTCTTTCTGCAAAGTATCCTTTTCTGTTCTTATTTTAGTTACTTCATCCTTAAGGCTCTGAACAAGGTTCTGGCTTGTAGTTAAGGATGCATTAGCTCTAAACAAGAGATTAGAGGAAGATGCAAATGAGAGGTTTGAAATAATCAACATATTTCAATATTTCTTTTATGCGATATTACAGGCATTATCTGTAGTGAATCATGTTTTCTAGTATTTTGCAGTACAAACGAATATTTGTAGAATACATGTTACTTTACAATACATTAGTTTAGAATAAGTTCAGCTAAAAGACAGCTTCTGAACAATTCTGACAATTTTGTTTGCATATTACCAAGGTACAGTAAGAATACCAAAGGTTTCGTACTTCCCTGGAGACAGTGAAGAAATTACAATTCCAGTTACAGCCTTATTTAAACTATTTTGCTTTGCACAGAACTTGTTAGTAATTGATTCATACCACACCTGGCTATTTCTGCTTTAAGCCTGCCTGTTTCTTCACTCATTTGTTGTATACGCTTTGTGTTTGCCTCCTTCTCTGAAAGCAGTTTCCGATATTCTTCGAGATCGGTGTCCTTCTGCTGACTTAATAAATGCTGAAAGGTTGAGAAAATAGTTTGCACTTTTGTAAGATGATTATACAGCTGTATCTAGAAAACGTCTTTGAATTAGAGCTACTGCTTTCACGTTTTGATTTGGAATGCCTGTGAAACAGAATGGCCTATTTTGAAACTGCATAATCAATGCTTTATAATGCAAATACATTTCTTGGCTCGTTGTTTTTAAGAAAATTTAGAATTTTTTCTTTTTTTTCAGTTACTTCAGTTTCCCCTCAACTTCTCTTTGAAAACATGCATTCTTCACCTGAGTCCGGGCTTTCCAGCGTTTGACATCTTCTTCCAACAGCTTTTTCTCCGCCTGCAACATTCCACTTTTCTCACTCAGTTCAGCATTAGACTCTTGCAGAGGTAGAATGTCTGCCTCAAGCTTGCGTACCTGAAAAAACACAACACAATTCTCTGGATCTTTTGAGACTGAAGAAAGTTGAATATGGTAGGCCTTGAACAAGGATAGTAAAGAGGGCCAGAGAGAGCAAAATCGACACCCTCAAGAAGCCCTGATAAAGCTTCTTTTCCAACTCTCTCCCTTTTAGTGGCCAGCTGGGGGCAGGGAGAAGGACAGGGAGCAAGAGCAGGGGCTAATCCTACAGAGAGGAAAAAAATCCAGGTACAACTTCACAATCTTAGATTCTCGCTTTTTGTACTCTGGTACAGGAAACAGATTATTAATTACATGTTAGAAGCCAAGCAACACTGCACTGGATTCCATTCCACTGGTATGTAGAAATGGGAAGAGACAGTATCTTCCTTTTAAACTCTTAATAAAGCTGTGGTCTGCTTTATATGTATTCCTGTGCCACTTAAATTTATCTGCTGATAATATCCCTGTTACTGGTATACATCTAGGCAAGGATAAACACTGATTCATTTAAATGAAACTGAACTTTAAACTTTCCAGTGTTCTAAGTGGACCTATGTCTTCTAAAATTCTAAGGGGAAAAACTTCCTCATTTGTGCATGACATAAAGGAATAACAGCAATCTAAATCATGTACTTATTGTAATTAGCAATGATATATCCAGACACTAACTCATCAGCTTGAATATCTAAAAAATTTACATGAACTTCAGTACTAACCTTTGCTTGAATTTGTTGTAGCTCTTGTTCTAGCCTCTCCTTCTCTTCTCTTAGCATTTTGTTGGTTTCTATCAGCACATTCATGGTCTCAGTTTTTTTCATTAATTCTTCATGCTGTGCAATGGTTTTTGCGGTTACCTTTTGAGAAGATTTAACTCAATCATTTGTTTTGCTTGCACATGCACATATACTTGTCTGGATCTGGCACAACACGACCTTGGAAAGCTAGTATGACATTCATTATCTCACGTGTACATCAAAACAAATAAAAATCATTTAAGAAATGGGGGATAGGGAAAAAAATTGAGAGAAAGGATATTTTCCCTATTTATACGATTTTGGAATTGTCACGCTGCTTCACAGGACTTGAAAAAGATTCTCCACTTGGCTACACAGCAACCCGAGTTTAAAAACTGATTCTTCCAAAATTTCATTTCCGGGCACAGGCAGCAAAGGTAAAGACTAGAACATATAGAACAGCTCCCTCTACTTCTTGAATTCATAAGCGATAATATACAACCATACCTGCACCTTCTCCCTCTCAGCATTGAGACTGTCCTGCAGCTCCTGGAGTTCCCTTTCCAGGTGCTCCACTCTCTGACGGTAACGCAAACTCTCCACCTGGGCCACCTCAAATCTAGTTTCTGCAATCTCCTTTTCTCGACGTATAAATCTGCAGTATGAAAATCAACAACACATCATGTCAATGAAAATGTAAGACAAAGCATTATAAGTTGAAGCAGCTTTTATCTGTAGATCTATTGAGTTTAGAAATCGGTTCACAAAGATAAAAAAATCCTAGATAAATCTTCTTAAAAATCTACATAAACCCGCTAAAAGCCACAATGAAAAAAAAAAAAATCACCTCTATGAAACTTTCTTGCCAATCACATTTGCTAGAATCTGATTTAGCTTCCTGTCATAATTGACTCACGGTTTTTTCCTACAAGTAGAAAGAAATCTCCTGTATTGTTACTGATGTAGTACAACCACCTACTGCCTAGCAAAAAGTGCTAAAATGTTATACGTTATCAATCACAGAATACGAGACTGGAAAGAACCTCGAGGGAAATACAGAATACCATGTTGGAAGGGACCTTTAAATATAAAGTAATACAGAACTATTAAATTTGGCAACTAATTTACAATCACCAAGGAAAGGAGCCCAGAGATAAGTTTACCTAAGAATTTCTAAGATCTGTTCCTGAGATTTGCCTTCTTCATTGAGAGAAACGTTTACTGCAGTTGGCATGGCTTCTTTCATAGAAGTCACCATCTTATCACTCAGACTTTCCAGCTGTTCATGTAATAATCTATTTTGTTTTTCCAAATCTTCACAGCGGGATGCAAGTTTTGAAGCTTCATCCTACAACAAAATTGTTCAACAGATGTGAAGTCTGTGGCTGAATTTCTGTTAATTAAAAAAAGACCAGAACACTGAAATCGTAAGAACAATCATACCTTGATCATTCTCTCTCTCTCTTCCCAGGAGGCTTTGCACTCTAACAATTCAGACTCAGCTTTCTGAGCAGCTTCCTCAAGTTGCTGCCTTACTGCTGTGTTCTTGGAAACTTGGTCTTTAATAGCCTGTAATGCTTCAACATCGGCAGCATGAAGCATTAATTCCCGTTCATATTTGTTTTGAGCTTCAGAAGCCATCTTTGCCTGAGAAAAATACAAAAAAATAAGACTTTATTACCTTTAATGTTATATTTTTTATGTGTGCAAAGAAATAACCCCCAGACCAGCTTAGAATGTTTCCCTTAAATTATTAAGAAAAATTAGAACTTGAAATACGTCTTTTAGTGGCTAGAGATAGCAATTCACTAAAACCAATTAACCACATTCCCCCATCAATTTTTTTACATAATGAAACAGACAGTACAAACAGTGATCCATTGCATCTTCTGTTGTTTTCTTAAATGTGACAAAAACTGTACCTGCAGCACAATTATATATTCAAAGTCAGTTTAGTTCACATTACTACTTTCATCAGGTAGAAAAACAAAGCATTAAATAAGCAGTTGTTCACAAAATAAAGAATGTGCTCTCTTTCAGCACTTCCCTTGTCTCCAAAAGTCCCTGATCAGCAGTGCTACCTTTAAAAAATGTTTTGAATGCAACTGCAAAACTATCACTAAGTTTACTACCTCTAGCTAAAATAGGCAAACATACTTGTTCCTGGCAGTCACGTCTGGCTTGCTGTTCATTATTTAAAGCTGTGCTGGCTCTCTGAAGAGCTTCCTGAACTTCCGACTGCACAGCTGACAGACTCTTCTTTAGTTCCAATAGCTACAGTGATGGGGGAGGGAGAAGAACAAAAACAAAACAGAACAAGAATAAAACCGAGACTAAACGGCGAAGTATTTTACAGAGTACAGAACACAGCAAGGCTTTGAATGCAGACTGTTCAGAACAATGTAGAACCAAAGGGTGGTTATTTTATTATTTTTAGTTAAAAATTAGTATTTAAAAAAAAAAAAAAAACAACCAAAGAAAAAACCAGGTAAATACTTTCAAGATTTTGACTAATTAATACACAGAACTCTTTCCTGGTAAAAATATATTGCTGTTATTTCAGAGTTGGGACTGCAGTAATTCTAGCTGCAGTCCTCTTGTTTCTTTCAACCTCAATAAAAGCCCAGATATAAACCACACAAATAAGGGCATTGCTCACTCTGATTTTAAAAGACGTGCATGCTACAAATTTGTATTTGGAAAAGGGTTTTCTGAAACCTTTCTCACAGGCTTTTACTCATGTTTTTTCTACAAACTGCTCAAAGTTCAGCAAGATAGTGACAGCTTTAAATACACAATCACCCTAACCAAGTGGTAAGGTTAATGTACTACTCATGCTCACAAACCTCTCACAAATCTGGTTAGCCTTTTGTACGTTCTAGAAGATTTAGTTTGTGACACTACAGTACTGTGGGAAAAAAAAAAAAAAAAAGAAAAAAAGCAGCTTATGGAATTATGTAGAAGCACATTCTTGTGGATTCCCTACACGTGAGTTTAAAGGGAGGGGGCATTCACTGTATACCTGTTGTTCCATACTCTCCACAGCTTTACGCTTCTCCTCTTGCAGTTCTTGCTTTTCTTTTTCTGACTCCATGAGGTTCTTTTCTAGCTGTGCTTGATACTCTGAAGACTCCTTCAGACGAGCTTCAACTGTTGCACGAACTTCCTCTGTCACCTTCATTAAAATCCATAAGAGATCAATATTTTTCCCTTGAAATATGCTAGTCTGATGTAAACCCAGTATTTTATTAACAATTTAAAAATAAGAATAGCTATTCTCATCATCTCATTTAGAACAACACTGAAGATGCGGAGAATCATGAATAACATTGATTTTTTTCCCTTCGCCCCACTTCCCCATCCAAAGCTGTAATACCTCATGAAGTACACCGAAGAAAAGTTTTAGGTGGCTGCAATTAAATGTACAGTAGCCAGCATATATTTATTACACACTAGAATCTGTAATATTGTTAAAGCATACCAAGCCACAATGAAATTTTTACAGTAACAGAACAGTCAGAGAACTTGAATACTAGACAAACAGCACTCCACTGTCTACTGACACTTCATTTTTGGTGGACAATGACAATTCTTTTCCCCAATCTATCTTATTTTGATATACTGAGTGACTTGTAAAAAGAGGCTTCATTCTGTATTATCTTGGTGGAGTGTATGAGAGATTGGAAAGTCATTCTTAAGTGAATACCACATACAGAGTGTTCTTTGTTATCAGTAAGATCATCAGTGATGCAAGAAGGTATGAATTTAACTGCTTTTGTTTGAGAGCTACATAATATTTTTAATCATTGATAACAGGGTTATAACAAGCAAGAGTTTTAAAAAGTCAAATCCTCTCTTTCGAAGGAAGACATTGGCAGAATACAACTTTGAGTAAAATTTACGAACCAACATTTTAAAATCATGGTGCAAAAAGGTATAGTGTTTTCATGATTAAAAGCTTTCTAAAATATGGTCTAACTACATTATGTTATAACATCTTCTGAACTGACCAGCTTTTTTGTAATTCCTTTAAGTCCTACAGACTGTACTGTAGTAGAAAAAAAAACAAAAAACAAAACACCACAAAAAACCAAACCCTTCCATTTTGTTTCTGGTTTTTCTCTAATAAACAATGGTAACTACTTACTTGTTTTTCCTTGTTAAGGGATTCCTCTAGACTAAGAACCATGGCTCTGTATTGTTCCACATTACTAGAACTAGTCTTGAGTCTCTCTCTCAGGTCATTAACTTGCTCATCAGCTTGTCTTAGTCGACTTACAAGATCATCCACATTTTCATTTGTACTAGGCTGACCTATAGTATTAGAATACATTCATTAACTGATGAAGTTTAATTCAGTTTCTTAAGCCATTGTTCTGTTAAAAACTAAAGTCTAGTAACATGAAAAAAATATCACTCCCACAAAGCTTCTCCAAATTAATTTATCAGCCTTAACCACAGTAGTAGCTTACAATAAAATTGGCTATTTAAAAATAAGGAGTTCAGTCCTTTCAAATAATAAGGGATCAATTATTAAAAGTTTGCTTTATTTTTCCCCTTTGTCAAAGGCTGCTTGGACATGAATTTCACTTTAGCAAATAATCCTGGTTATCATTTGTTTGAATATGCAACTGTAATAATGATGAGGTTTATTATTTAGTGTACTTTCCTCCTAACTATAAATTATTATGAATTTTACCATTCTGCAGACAAAAATATATCACATAAAGAGAAACTCAATGTAGAAAAACACCTTACCTTTCCCTGGAGCCCTCTGTGATGACTGAGACGTTAGCTGAGCCTCTGTATTGTTAAGCTGCTGTTTCAACATCACAGTTTCCTTCTGGGCATTCTTTAAAAGTTCCTTTGTGCTAATGTGACGGTTTGTCTCAGTTTCAAGTTGCCTCTTAAGATCAAGGATATGAACCTGAAAATACAAGGTTCTTAAACTTGCAATTATTCACAAATGGCACAAAGACCAGTTATGTTTATAAGTTTCACAGATGAAAAACAATGCACTAAGCCATAAAATTGTGGCTTTATTTTCACTGAAATAAGTTTAGTACATTTATACTTACCTCGTGATTTTTGGTAAGGGAATGTCTTTGTTCCACCTCACTTTCTAGTTTCTTCTTCAACTGAGATATTTCACGCTCTAGCTTTTCTATCTGATTATTGAGCCTTTGTTTTGTATCAGTCTCAGACTTCTCCACTATTCCCTAATAAAAGACCATAATACACAATGCTTACAATACACTTCAGTAATCTATAAAATAATTACTGCAAGGAGCAAACAACAGTAGGCAGATAATTACAAAAAGTAGCACTTAAAATCTATGACTTAGTTCTGAAAGATTTTTTTAATAATATTGATAGTATTGTTAGAAAAAAATCTTGTAATTCCTGGGATTAAAGAAACCCAAAAGATCTAGTGCAGAAACAGAATCCTGTCACACGATAAAATGTGCAACCTTAAGTATTTATACTCTGAGAGTCAATATACCTTACAATTGAAGATATAAAAGCATAAATACACCCTAAAATACTAGAAAACTAAACTACCAAGGCAGCAAAACTAGTAGATTTTGCTGCTATAAAAATTCATATATAGACTTTTTAATTTAATTTTGGTTTCATGCTTCATTTCCATTTTATTGTGAAAACCCTTCCCAACAACACAAAATTTTCAGGACTTTGCCCAAGTAAATAACAGAGTATCATACTGTAAGGCAGGAGTAACAAACTTGCTTAAACAAGTAGCTCAAGTATTTCATGTTCAGCAGCAGCTGGAAACAAAAATAATGAAAAACAAACAAAAAAAAACCAACCCACAAAAACAGCAACAAAAAACACTCAATCCCATGACTGGTTTATTCAATTTCTAGGGGCATTGAAACTCTGAAAGATAGACCAAACTCGCACATGAGAATAATACCACATACCTGAATAGCTCGCAAATTAGCAAGCAGCAAGTTCTGTCCTCTTTGCTCAACTAATAGAGAATCACGTTGCTGAGTCAAACGCACATCTGACATCTTCAAGATATCCTTCTCTTTTTTTAAGTTTTCTGCTCTCACCTTTAAGACAGCAAATAATAATAACACGCAGTTTGTTATCAATCCCAAATCTGTCCATTAATCTTATGATTAGTTAATACTAATTTAAAAAAAAAAAGCTTTAAGATTATAGATTGTAAATCAAAACTCATGCAAATTAAGCCAAAACCAGTGAGAATAACAGTGTGACTAATCACATTGTCTTCCTCTGTAAACTGAAACACCCTCGGAATGTTCTTACATCTTCAAGCAGTACTTGAGATATTTTGCAGAATGTTACAAGTATATAAACCAAATATATAAGCACAGAAGCTTTTACAAATTTAATAGCTAATTCACTCAAAAAGCCACACATTCAAGTTTCTGACAGCTTTCAAGACAGTCATAAGAAAAACTCTAGTCCTAACTTGGAGTATTTAGCAGTATAACACACTGTACTACTAACCTCTGCCACCGCCAGTTTTTCATTAGCTCCCCTCAGGTCTTGAGTCATAGTGTTAATTATCTGCTCTTGCTTCTGAGTTGTTGCTGTGAGTTTCTGGTTTCTTTCATGCAGAGATGTTATTTCTCGACGATAGCCCTCAACATTATCCTGCAGCATTTCGTAACTTCACAAGGAACAACAAAGCAAAGTATGTTTGCCACTTTAAATTGTTTGATCTTAATTCCAAAAAGTGTATGTACACAGCTACATTTTGTGCTCTTGTGCATCAGTTTTCACATATGTGGCTCTCTCAACTAGAAGATACATTCTTGATCCCATCTTAACTATTTCATGTTCTTTAACAGAATAGATTAATATTAAATTGGCAACTCTTCTTAAGCAAATGGTATCAAGCAGTCAACATAATCCTACTGACAAAGAACATATACATAGGGTAATGAGAAAAAATAGCTGATTTACCGCTTGGAAGCAAACTCCAGCTGCGTGGATATCTTTGCATTTTGTGACCTCAAGTCCGTGACCTGCTCCTGAAGCTTTTCATTTTGTTCATTAAGCAACTTGTCATTCTCTGCCTTTTCCTTCTTATAGTTCTCAAAAACTTCCTGTAACTGCATCAAAGAACGGACATCAAAGTGCTTACAACAACAAAAAAAAAACAAACAAAAAACAAAAAACACAGTGACAGCTTTCTACAACATTTACTGGAAAATATACCTGCTTAAGTGCAGCCTTAGCCTCCAGAGTCTCCACCGACTCAGTCATTGACACTGAAGCAGGAGCTGACATGGCCTGAGGTAAATTTGAGCGCTTTGGAGTAGACGTAAGCGACATCTCCTCTGGTAACATACCTGAAGCTATGAAGAGATAAAGAGGATTTAAAAGGCAACAATTGAATAAATGCTTGCCAAAACACAAGATAACATAACCACACAAAAATGCAGCTAAAACTAATACTGTATTGCTAGAGAAGTCTTGATTTCCTGAGCAACTCATTCTTTATACCTACAATATGCTACCAGCACACAGTCACCACTACACGTCAGTAGCTGCAAGAAGTTACTGTACTATAAAAATAAAACGTGTCAAAATAAAAATTCACTGGTTTTCCAGTGAATAAAGGTAAAAGTTGACTACTAGATAAACAGAAGTTACTAGGTACCATTACAGCACATTACTGAAAACTTGTAACAAATTACTGTTTTTTTTTCTTCTTCAATGATGCAGAAACATGATGCTTACCCTGCAAAGGAATGATAGCTCCTGTGGTCTGTGCCAACAATATGCGGAACATATCCCGCTGACGAACTATAGACTCAACAAGCTGCAACTGATGATGACGTGATTCACGTAGTTTTTCTAGCTCATTGAGAGCTTCCTCAAGCTGACTCTGAAGCTCAGAAATTCTGAAACCAACAACAGTTGTTCTCAGTAACACACTCAGTGAGATATAGTAAGACACCCTTGCATTTTGTATCAAGTCCTCCAGTTTACATTTATTGCATCTTCGAAAGTTAAGCAATGCTGAGTTTTTTGAGCAAACATATAGAAATATTGCCCTTTGGGCTTGCCGTTCGGTAGATGCCAAAGAAAGTAGGCCTCTTTCATGAAAAGCAGAATAGATGCAATTCTATTCTTGTGAATAACTTCAAACAGTCATTAGCATGAGAAGAGAATCAAACTAAGAACTTTTAATACAGAATCACATTATCTGTGGATATTACAGCTAGTGTATGATATGCACATTACAATTTTCTGTTCAGCTATGGGGAATGAAAGCTTATCTTTCTTTTTTGAAAACTAGCTTTGTTGTGTAAAATCACATTCACTAAAAGATGGACAATTGTTTTTACTTTTGATTTTGATGAGAGATATTACAAGATATACTGATACAGAGCCATTTTAACCTAAACCTGAAAACAATGTTAATAACAATTTGCATTTACATAGTTGTTCATAAGCATATGTGCACTTACATATGCACGTGCACTTACATATACACGCGCACTCAATCAGAAGCAAAAATCTGAAAAGTATTTGAATAAAACCCTGTTACTACATGGTATAAGCAGCTTACTAGAAGGAAGAGATAACTTACTTAGATGATGTTGTTTCTTGCTCCTCTTTCTCTTTAGCCTCTCCCAGCTCCCTAAGAGCCACTAAGAGACGCTGATTCTGCTGCTGAAGTTCTTCAATATTTCTGTAAGAGACTAGATGTTGAGATATCACTTCAGAAGAGCTACTGATGTCAGCAGAACTCACTTCTTCATCACGAATCACATGATTGCCTCTAGCTTCTTCAAGTTCCATTAAAAGCACATGAATCTGAAAGAGAACATTCTAGCGTAAGACTTGCACAGAATTGAAAGTATTCTGAAAAACAACATATTAGATTAAAAGCACTTAGAAATCAAGTATTTTTTTCCTACAATATAAAAACTATTACAGTTGATAAATCCTTGTAAGGTAAGTATATTATACAGAAAACAGTTCAGCAAAAGAAAAATGTATCAAGATCAGAAGTGGATAGTCTGTGTTCAGTTCTGCACACATATCCCAAAACATTCCCAACAAAAAAAGAAATTACATCTTTTATACACATATATATATACACACACACATTTTCCATGTCAGATGTTTAACAATATTATCTTAAAGCAGCATCGCTTACTGCATTTTGCATTGCTTATTGCAATTTTGTAAGCAGAAACTTAAATGCCATGTTGTCCTAAGGATAAGCTTTTAACATCATAGAAGAGATTCAGAGCAGCCCTGCAGAGAAGGACTTGGGGGTGTCGGTCCATGAGAAACTTAACATGAGTCAGCAGTGTGTGCCTGCAGCCCAGAAAGCCAACCGTACCCTGGGCTGCATCAAAAGCAGCGTGACCAGCAGGTTGAAGGAGGTGAACCTGTCCCTCTGCTCTGCTCTTGTGAGACCTCACTTGGAGTATTGTGTACAGTTCTGGTGTCCTCAGCATAAAAAGGACATGGAACTGGTGGAACAAGTCCAGAGGAGGGCCACGAGGATGATCAGGGGACTGGAGCTCCTCCCGTATGAAGACAGGCTGAGAAAGTTGGTGCTATTCAGCCTGGAGAAGAGAAGGCTGTGTGGAGACATCAGAGCCGCCTTCCAGCATCTGAAGGGGGCCTATAAGGATGCTGAGCAGGGACTTTTCATTAGGGACTGTAGTGATAGGACAAGGGGTAACAGATGAAAACGTTAACAGGGGAAGTTTAGATTAGATATAAGGAAGAAGTTCCTTACTGTAACGGTGGTGAAGCACTGGAATGGGCTGCCCAGGGAAGTTGTGAATGCTCCATCCCTGGTGGTGTTCAGTGCCAGGTTGGACAGAACCTTGGGTGGCATGGTTTAGGGTGAGGTGTCCCTGCCCATGGCAGGGGGGTTGGAACTTGATGATCTTAAGGTCCTTTCCAACCCTAACTATTCTATGATTCTATCACTAAGGCTCTTATGATAACCAAACTACATAACTTTGGCTGAACACAACTTCCAAGTAAACTTCAGAAATTCATCAACACATTAATAAATAAATTGCAATAGTACATTTTAACCAGAGCAACATTTGTTCTACCTGCTGTGAAAGATCTTTTACTTGTATTTCCAGTCTCTGGTTTTCTCTTCCAAGCAGAGAGGCATGCTTATTGGCTTTATCAGCATCCTCCTGCAATCGCTGGATTTCCTGCAAGCATACAAACATTAAGAAGCACATAGCAATTTCACTTAAATACATTCCTTTTCAGTAAGATAACATCAGAGACACACCTTGTGATTCAAACTGTGCTTTACTACTTTAGATGAAACTCTACAGATTTAGGATTCAAAAGCCATGCTCTTTTATGCTGTATTAGTATATGTATTAAAATTAATGGGAAGTGAACACTGAAGTCCAATTTTATTTCTTTGGACAGACTAATGCTAATCTTTGTTCATAACGAATTCTACGGTTCCAGAAAACCAGGGATTTAAAGTCACAATATTTAAGCCTTCACTGTAAAAAACTCTGAAAAAAATGTTGGTTTTGTAAAATACTTTGTACAGTCTAATAAATCGCAAGGTAGAAAGATCAACAGATTTTTCCAACAAAAAGTTGATTAGAAAATCCATTTTGTAGATTTACTAACAGCTATTAAGAAACTTAAAAAATCATTTTCCCCCATAATTTTACAAGGTCCTTTATTTTATACTGACCTTCATTGCTTGTTCAAGCTTTGCAGACAGACTAGCAACAGCTTTTTGTGAACGCTCAAATTCTTCACGCTGACGTTTTAAGATTGGTGCTTTGGCTTCTACTTCCTGCACTATTTCATCCAAATACTTATTGATTCTCTTATTCTCCAGTTTTTCCAAAAGCAACTGATCCTGAGTTTCTACATATGCATTGTACAGCTGCAACAAAAGAGGTTTGGGTTGATTTTTTTGTTGTTTTTGTTTTGTTTTTGATACATCTGTACAGACCTCTTAAAAAAAAAGGCCACTGGTAATTATACAATTTATACCTTAAGGCAATATAATTTCATACAGCTCAAAACCTACTTAATTCAGAAAAACAAGCTGGACTTTCAAAATAATGCGTTTTTAGGACTTCTACCAGGGCAAAGTAGTTATTTAAAATTATATTAATTTAAAAATGGCAAGTTTTCATAGTGAAATAGTATGCAATACAAGAAATCTATATAAAAGGGACAGATCTTGAGCAAGTCTAAGAGAATAGAAATATCAAAACTTGTATCACAAAACAGCAAGCACAAAAGTATTTTAATGTCTAGACAGAAAGACAGACAAAATGAAAATACAAATTTCATAAACAGAACTGAAAAAAAAAACCAAAACAAACAACTTTGTAGCACGTCTGACTTGCCATTATGTTATTTTTTTCTGCAAGTAAAAGTCAAATGCACAGCAGCAGATTAATCCAAACATATGTAAGTAAGAAAAAAGAAATGCTCCTGCCAAAAACACATACAGAAAATAAGTTTATATGCACATATGTCAGAAAAAGAACTTAAAGACCCTACAAATATTTTGATATACTGAAGAAAATCTGTAAGGCATGTTGAAAAATATCCCAGTGACTTAGCTACTAAAGTCTGCCTCAAACAAAAAGATTTCATTGACTTCAGTCAGGCATTACACTAAATCCAAAACAGTAAATGAAGTCTGCAACCTTTCATTACTAGCATATCTCTATTGGCATTATAAGGAAGAGTTTCTTCTCACTTACCTCAGTTAATTTCATTCCAGGCTTGACTACTTTAGCTACTGCTGCAGCAGTGGGAGACATAGCTGCCAGTTCCTCCTCAGACAATATGGCTCCTGAAGACGTATTGCCAATTACTATTAAAATGCCTCAATAACTCCCATCATAAATAACATAAATAACTCCCATCTTTATTAATATAAAGAATGGCTTCATACACCTTTGTGCTTTATAGCTACTGTATTTTAAATTACTATCATAAGCTTTTAAAAGTTACTGCTTTAAGAGTTTTCTGTAATCTATATTATACATACACATGTGCAAGTTACTGGCATTACATAAAATATTCCACGTCATAGGTTATCCACATCTTTGACTAGTCTGAAATGCTTAAAAGTGTTTGCTATTAGACTGTTAAACTTCAGATCATTTCTCACCATAAGCAATTGAAATATCTGAAGCAAAGCTTAACATTAGATTTCTCAGCAAACTGCCAGAGGTTTGGAGTGGCAGAACACTGGTTCACTTTCATTAAATTAAATTAACATAGGGATTTAGCAAATATACTTCATGCCTCTGTTCCTTCCTGCTCTGCTCTCTCTTCTCTTTAGAAGTCACTTATATGAAGCAAACAATTATTTTCCACAAAAAAAAAAGAAGATACGGAGCAAGATTTTATGTTAAATGGAAATTTAAGGAGAGAGCTTTGTCTGTTGCCTTTTTTTTTTTTTAAGAGGAAGATAATTATAGTTCATCATACTTATTACCTGATGATTCAGCCTTAAGGTATTGTTTCCTCTCCTTTTTCGTTTAAAAGGTAAGTCAGTCAGATCAACAAAAGAACTTCAAAAAACATTTCAACAGAAATGCATTTTGTGGCAAATAAAAAAAAAAAAGAAAAAAAGTATTTTCATATATATATATTAACGCACACACATGAAAAACTCCTAGTATCCATGATTAGAAATGACTAAAGATGAATTAAGATTAATGTATTTACTTCCTATAGAAATTCAGCAGAGTATTTTCATGAAAGAAGGTACAAAGATTTTACTTCCCAGCGTTATCCCTACCTTTGCGCTTTGTGGCAGACAGTAAATCATTAGCGTTCTCCAGCTCCTTTTCCAGTTTACTGATCTTCTCTCTCAGTTCTTTTTCCATTACAGCTTTTGACTCTTCCACCTCAGCCAAATGCTCCTGGGTAGCTTTATTAGCTAAAATTAAATCAGACAAGCAGTTTGCTGTGTTATGGTTGTTTTTCATTTTTTCTTTTAAAATGATAAAAATGTATACATGTTCCTTAAATTTTAACTTTATATGATCTGCAGCTCATGCTGATGAGAAAACTCAGTAACAAGCCGGAAGCATGAACAGCTGCCTACAACCTTTGTCTAGAAAATGGTCATTTTATCAGTGAAAAGGAATCTAAAAGAGGAACCTAAATTAAGATGTATCTTGCAAAATTAGATCCTCTCATCAGAATCCAAAGTAAAATTCCAGGTAAAATTTGAAAATAGTTCACCCACACTCCCCTCCAAACACACTCAATTAGTCACATAAAATTTTTGTTACAAAGTGACAATGACCACGCCAAAAGACCAATGAAATTCCTTTCCTAAAGGCATCAAGGTAGTTACAAAGAAGCACAACTGTTCCATTTCATTTGCTATTTCTCACTCACAGCTTACCTTCACCTGCTTCCTTCAGGAGCTTGTGCAGCTCTTCTACTGCTCCTGTCAGTTCATTGCTCTTTGCCTCTGAGTCATCAGCAGCACTCTAAATAGAAACATTTTATTTAACCTTTTAGTACATATCAATAGTGACTATATTTTCATAAGAAAGTTCAAACTGACTAAAAGTCATAAACATGCAGGGGGTTTTGAGTAAAGTGCTGAAAGATTCACCTAAACTGGACGATTCTCTTTCCACTCAGATTCAGTCTCACCTGGATGCAAACTGCCCATCCGAGTAAGAAGTATCAGATAATGATTTGCTATGAGAAATCTAAATAAAATGTATGCCCTTTAGCTGCTTCATGGCTGGTACTGGCTTTGTTCTTTCTCTCACTAAAGCAAATTTGGAGAAATTCTGAGTCCAGGATTTCGATAAATCTGGCAAATCTGTCGTTTTTAGGGAATCTTGTGCAAACAGTTTAAGTTTCTTTGCTTTCAGTTAAAGATCTCATAAATGCAATACTTCAGCAATTCTGCAAGTTCATTAGAGATAACTGAAAAAAAGTTGATTCAACTTTTGCTAATCACCAAAGTCTCAGAGTAAGTTCCCACGGAAGGGCACTAAGTCTCAATGCTTTTAGCATCAGGTCAGACAAATGTCAGCAGTTACAAGTATACAGCAAACCATTTGTTAAGCAGAAGACAAACCCTTCATATCAATGATTCTATCTCCCAAAAAAATCCCCAACAACCACCATAACAAAACCAAATTAAAAGTAAGTGATAACACATTATGCTCCACAAAAGTAAGTTATTGACAGGCTGTTCAATAAAGGGACATCAGTTTACAAATGACTAAAGTAGTAATTTTGATCTCAGAATTAAACAGGGTAGAATGTTTATGTGGGTATCTAAGCAAAAACAATCAGGAGACAAAACTTATTAACCTATGAATCAAATATGGGTAAACTGAAGAGCAATTAGTTGTCCTCTTTAGCTGACTATTTCTTAGTCAATATGCTATAAGGTATTTTCTTTGAGCTGACAAAACTAACAAAAATTATTTGTTTAGATGGTGCTTATTTGCCACAATATATGACATTCAGCTGTGCCATAATAAGACCACTAACATCTGCAGTGTTATTTGAAATCAACTTCCACTAACCAAACTCAGAAAAACCTCTTGCATAGTTGTATCTTACATACAAACCTTTATCTCCCAATACAACGTAAGACACAACCACATGAATATGCCTAGCCTCAAAACAGTGAGCATAATGTTACTATTTTAACCCACTTTCGCTTAATCTACAAAATGATCAAGCAATGCAAGACTTCAAATAGCCCCTAAGACAGTGGCAAAGAAAAGATTTTGGATGTTTCACAATGTTTTCTAATGTCTTTCCCACATCCACACTTCATGTGGAAGAAAACCCAGCAAAACCAAAACTGGCTTGCATTACGCTTAATGCTGTGATTCAGTGCCAAGTATTAGTAACAATACACTTAGAATCAATAAACTCACCTTATACAAATTGGATAATTTTATGTGGGCATTAAGCTCACTGTGAAATCTTTCTTCCATACCAGCTTGCTGTTCTTTTGCCTAGTAAATTAGAGACAGGGTGGGTGAGCATTCAACTCCTTATTTCACACATTTTGATTTTTAATTTGGAATTTGTATAAGCAACTGTAATGCTGTTTCACATACACTTGAAGTTATCTTACCTCCTTCAGTTTATTCAAAAGGTCTTCCACTTGCTTCTGAAGATTTTCCTGTGACTGTTTTAAGCTGTTTACCTGCTCCTCCATTCTGGAAAGCTGTTCAAAGAATAAATGAGAAATTAATGTATAAACTTGTCTTTCCAGTCCAGTTTATTTTGGAAACTGCCCATCTCACTGCTTTTTACTTAAAAGAAGAAACAGACCAAACCAAACCCAACAACAAAAAACAACAAACAAACAAAAAACAACAAAACCCAAACATGTTCCAGAAAGAACATAAATCCTTATATTTTCTAACAGTCTTTGCTCCCATACACTCAACTAAAAGGAAAAATGAGAATCCCCAAATTGCTCCAATTGTGCATTACCAAATAAAGCCATGAGCCTCAGTGGAGCTGAAGTGCCACAGAAAACCTGCCCAACTGTCAGTTGTTACAGAAACTGCTTAGGTACCCAAACAGAATCTCACTGAAACAGAGTATTTTCAAAACTCAGCCATTGACTCTGCCACGTATTTTGTCATAGGAGAACAAAAATATCATCTCCCTGCTCTGCAAAGAATGTTGAGTCAGATCCTTCTGCTCCTGTTTTCCTGTACATTTAACAGCATTATAACATTATATAGCTTTATCAGCAACTCCAAAATTTCTACGTTATAATTAAAATCTTTGACTTTTCAATTCTAGATAATGGTAACTATACATATTCCTTAAAAACTATAAGTTAAAAGAAAGAACATCTCCCTGTTAACTACAAAACATACTTTTTTTACTCAACTTGAAGTACTTGGGTTTGTTTAATACAGTTAATCAGAAGCTGTAAGAAATGGCAGAAGCACTCCGTAATTACACTACCTCTTCCTTCTTGTTCTCCAGATTACATTTAAGCTCCAAGATTTCATTGCCTTTCTCCCTGGCATTATGTAGAAGTTCCTCTGTTTTGGCTTGCAACTGAGTATTCAGCCATGCATTCTGATTCTGTAGATGCTCTTTTTCCTGCTCCAACCTTTTCTCACGGTACTAAAAAGAAAATTGTATAGTGTAATTGTATCAGTTCCACAGAAAATAAGCAGCTAATCAAAGAACTATGATCAGAGTAGGAGTAGCAAAAACGTACTGTAATATGCTAAGTATCACAAAATGACAAGCAGTGTCCCTTATTATATTGGTAATACTAACTTACCAGTCTTAAACTACAAGGATTTCTTGAAGCTTGAGCTAGTTTTCTCAAAGATCACATTAGGTGGGAACTAGATTAGTATCTAGATAGAGGAAACAAATTATGGTAACAAAGTCTTCCTTCTATTTTCTTCTTTCCTCCTCACTTTCAGCTATTTATGGAGTTTATTCTGACAACAGAGAAATTCTCTGTTCACAATTCAGGTTCACAAATAATTACTTTTCTCCTTTCTACCTGCTTTCATGGACCCGGAGTCCTTTCTAGTGCATAGCAGGAGCCATCACTGCCATCCATGAGGCTTGGATATGCTTGCCCAACTTGATGTTCCTTTGCCTTCTATAAATACATGTCTCTCTTCCAGACACAGCCACCAGTTTCATAATAAAATAATTTGTTATAAATAACAGGAGTGCACTCAACCTACTTTCAAACTCAATAATGGCAAAATTACAATTATGTCACACATAAACAACTACTTACTAGAACATTAACATGTACTATGCATGTAAAGTACTACTCACCTTCATGGAAACATCTGATGTTTGAAGTTCATCCAACTTCAACTGAAGTTTCACCTTTTCTGTGTTTGTTTCTGTAAGCTTTTCATTTAAGCGTTTAACATCCTCTGGAAGAAGGAGGAGTGAAATCAGTGTCATAAAAAGCTAACTGTGTAACAGTTTTAATTACTCAGTTTATCCAAATTGTAAAGAATGAGAACAGGCAACCTATAATGCATATTGTGCAGTAAGATACTGTATAATGTATGTTTTTATACCTATAAAACCAAGCATCAAACTGCTCTGTTTTTCTGCAATTAGCATGGTAATTTCCTGCCTTGCTTCCCCTTCTCTAAATACTGTTTTTTTTCCATTATTTGGGGCTGCCTATACAAACTGGGTACTCCGTATCAGTTCAACTGTCTTTTATTTAGCAAACCCATGTGAATTATTTTGTAAGTATGTTCTTGGCTATACCATTTAAATGTTCAACTTCTTGAGATCGTCTTTCACTTGTTCGAACCAAATCTCTCTTTTCAGCTTCCAGTTCTTCTTTTTCTCTACTTAAATGGCTCTGAAAAAAAAATGCAAAGAGCTATAAAAAACACGATCAGCTTTCACTGACAGTTTATAGTCACCATTTATACTTACCGTCACAGAGAAGTATGCTAAACTACAGTAAGTTACCCCAGCCACTGAAAAATAGGATAAAAGGCTTTTATAGTGGGCAGCCGAATCAGTCTAAACTACAAATTCTGAAAGCATGGCTGTTTCCGTTTTTTTCTATCATGTTGGGCTATGTAATTCAAACAAATGCAGGTTAATTTACCTCTTTCTTCTAGGCATAACAGCCAAAACATTTTAATTAATGTGGGTTTCTTTCCCCATAAATCACTAATACTGATGTCCACCTGCCTCTTTGTGCTTAAATGTGAAATGTCACTATCAAAGCATGAGAGAATGCCACTAGCAAAGATGGGGGAAGTATCACAGAGCTTTCAAAACCAGCATACTGAATAGGCAGGTTTGTTTTTTTTTTTCTGGCATAGAGAGATCAAGACTACCATCAGACTCACTCTGGTTCTAGCTGTATTTGAATGAAGATTTGAATGAAAATTGTTTAACTTAGAGCAGATGAAAGGAACTGACAGCCTAACAGAAATCCAAAACAAGCAACAGACACTGTTCAAAACTTCCATCTAATTTTAATATTCTTTGAAAGACAGCTTTGACAGTTAAGGCTCAACTGAAATTCAATCAGCCATTGGAATAATCTCCCCAGGGAAGTGGTGGATTCCCAATGTTGAATACTTTTAAGATTCAGCTGGACAGGGTGCTGGGCCATCTTGCCTAGACTGTACTTTTGCCAAGAAAGGTTGGACCAGATGACCTTTGAGGTCCCTTCCAACCCAGTATTCTGTGATTCTATGGAACAGTTTTAATTTAAAACTTAAATTAAACTAAATTAAATTAAACTAAAACTTTAAACTAAAATTTAAAAAGATAACAGAGTAACCAAGGAATGAACACATGCAAAAAATCAGTATCAAAATTGAATAAAAGTCAATAGGCTTGAATCATACTACTGTCTCTGCTTTCTAACGTGCCAATACAAACCACTTCAGCTAGGCCCAGTTAAGCCCCTCTGAGGAAGCAATCAGATCAGTCTTCTCATTGTGCACAAATCAATCTAACAGTAATGTTTTCACTTCCTGCTCCAAAATTAGTGTTCTGCTGGATAAGTCAGCTGAAGTGACTCACCCTGCAACCCCATGACTTTTAAGCATAAAGCAAGTGTGCCAGAGCATAGGAAAGGATGGAGGAAAACCCAGACCTCTTCTTTAAACCTTTGTTCAATTTTTTGAGGTTTGGCTAAAGTCACTTCAAAACATGCTTCAGATAGAATGAAACAATCTATCCAAACTGAAATAAAAGCATCTGCTCTGACACATGTTCACCTGTAATTCATTCTGCAAAAACACCCGCATTCACTTTTAAAAAGCCCCAAAATTTTCTTGTACACACAACCACGTAAATATGTACATCACTGATACTGATACATCCAGTTTGGAAATTGATGCTGCAATGAGACAGGTGAACCCAAGTCTTTCCACTTATTGTCAAATTCTTCCAGTACCTGAATAGCTGCATTACGATCCTGAGCAGCTTCAAGCTCTTTATTTTTGTCATTCAGTAACTTCAACTGTTCATCTGTTGGATAAAAACATACAATAGTGAGGGATCCCCACTGTACCGTAATAATAGAATTCACTCTCCAATTATGATATAAGCTAAAATTTCCCTTAGCATTAAAAACACTTTACTGTGGATGGACTAGGTAGTATTGTGGCAATCCTGAGAGAAGCATTTATTGTGAAGATCAATACATAACCCACTGTACTACTACTACTACTACAAAAACCAGAAAGTAAGGGTGTTTTTTTTCCATTAGAATAAAAAACCTGTTAAAGAAAACCTGATTTGAATACAAAAGCAAACAATCACTCTACTTGCTGAAATAAAAATTGTTTTGGATGGATTTTTAACTCCTACTTAAAACCTAAGGCATTTCAACACAACACTGGACTAAAAAATGAATCTCCTGGCCAATATGAAGAATGTGCATTATACTTACGCAGTTTTTTAAGCTCCTCACGCAGAGTTTGACATTCTTGTGTCCCATTTACAAGCCTCTCCTGACTCTGAGCCAGACGCTTTTCTACTTCAAAGTACTGTTGTTCTGCAAAATAACATTGTTATCTCATTATTAATAAACATCTTTAATAAAGAATGTTACTTATACAGAATGCATCTAAAAATAATAAAGACTACAGAAGAATAAAGAGGTACTTTTGAAGGCAAAAAGATGCATTTTCACATTGAATTAACATTGTTCAAAATACTTTGTTAGCATGGAAAGCGATGCATTTCCAGAAATGATCCATAAAATAACAACCTAATTAATTTTCATAGTTCTTTAACATTTTTGATGTAGCTAGAGAATACTGTATCATCACAATTATGCAGTGTCGTCCCATTGACATAGAACTTTTTATCTATAGTGTATTTCTATACATATACAATAAAATCCAGACAAACCTAGGTATCAAGGGATTTGATTTAGAAAATTCTTAATTAACACATGTCAAGATTAATTAATTAACACAGAGCACTTGTGCTCGGTGCTGCGTATCCCACAGCACTGAAAAGCACCCCAACAAACCCAGATCTAAATTTTGGTTATTTGAAACAGTAACTGAATTGTAGAGCTTAAATGGAAAGTACATAGCAAAAGAAGAATGAATATCTCTCTCAGGCATAGTGGACTTCTAAGGAAATACTGAGGGATTTTTATTTCTTATACTTTCTATCATATCTTTCAATTTGAAATAATGCACCCTCTCCAGCCACACAAGATGAGAATGAGATTAACCTGCTAAAATCTGTGCAATACTTTAATTTACATTACACTTCACTATTTTACTTTAGTAAAACTTTTATCACTAAAGAAACAGAAACATTGAAAGGTGGACGTTTACATCAGAAATATGTCACCTACCCAATACATTAACTCATACTCACAACCCTGCCCAGCACTTAAAATCATCTAGGCTCTACTCCCATTTCTGCTGAAGTTGTCTACTGCTATTGTTTATCTGTGACAAAGTAACCTCCAAATTAATATAAAAGCACTGTTTTCTATGAGGAGCATTTTACAGAAAGGTTATGGTCTTCAATACAGAATTTTTCAGAAAAAGTATAAACGTAAAGCTATTTGAGAGCTGGGTAAACAAACAACTATTTCTCTCCCACAACAATGACCAAAGCAGACTGAGGCGTATCAATGCCTGCTAAAAACCTGATGAAAGGCTCTTGCTTGAGCTCGTTCTGAAGGTAGTTTTAACCCTGAGCAGCCCTTTCCAAAAGAAAAAAAACCAAATCCGACTCTTCTAGACAACAGAAAAAGAAAAAGCCCTATCAGGTCGACACTGAAGGGACCCCGGACGGACACGCCCCCTTCACCCCCCCCAGCGCCCCTTTCCAACCAGAGGACGCACACACCCACCTCACAGGTCCCAGGTCGTCCCCTGAAAGTGTTTTGATGCCAACAACAACCCCTGAGGCCCAGCCCTCCCTCACTCCTCTCATCAGAAAGAACCGAGACATTGCTACTCGCTAAAAAGCGCAGCGGAGAAGGGCGCACCCGGCCTGATCCCAGTCCACCCGTCAGAAAGCCGAGCTGCAGGCCCGCTGCCTCTGCCCAAGCACCGGGACGACCACGTACTGCTCAGCCCTTGGGCAGCGCGATCGCCTCCGTATGGAGCAGGTCGGGGCCTGCCCCGTTCTCCCAGCCCCTCCTCCTCGGACTCACCACTGTCCACTTTGAAACGTTCATGCCTGGCTCGAAGCCCGTCGATCTCGCTCTGCTGATCGGCCAGGAAGCGCTCCAATTTCGCCTGCACGGGCTTGGGCAGCTTGGAGAGCTCGGCCCTCTCTAAGACCTGCTGCAGCACGGCCGCCATCTTGGCAGCAATCCCTGCACTGCCCGGCCTCACCGGCGCCGGTCGTGGCGCGCTCAATAACGCAGGCACCGCAGAGCCGCATGCGCGAGCACGCGGGTTTGGCCCCGCCAAATCACGAGGTCATTTTCCAGGGAGAAAGCGGCGCGTCAACGAACACTTCCGCTTCCGGTTAAGGGAGCTCTTTGGGCTGGCGTGCGGAAGCCTTTAAAATCGACACGAGACTCCCGAAGGCTTCGTCTCGAAGCTCGCCTGTGGCTGCTCGCCCCTCTGAGGCGTGCTGTGGGTCTAGGAGTTGCAGGAGGAGGTGTTACCGCGTTGCCATTCAAAGCATGGCGGCCCCGCCGTTGAGCTCGCTCTTTGCACTCCCTTTTCCCGCGCTAGGGTCTGGGGTGGTTTACGTCATCCCCCTGCGCCAGGCAGAGAGTGGCGCCTGTAGGAAGCGCTTAACGTTGGCCGCCTCAGTGGTCAGCGGAGGCGCTCACGGCGGTCGAGCCTGGGGACGTGGAGGCGGCCGCGGCCGTCAGGCTGGTGCGGGAAGCACGGGGCAGAGCTGTGTGCCTGGCTCCAGTACAGGCGAGGCGGATGCAGAGGTGCTTTTGGCCTGGTTGTGTGGGCTGAAGTGAGGTGGGTGACAGCCTTCCTCCTTTCCCGGGTCCAGAGCTTTAGCTCAGCCATCCCTTGCGCAGCTTTCGCCATCAGACACCTTTGCGGAGAGTCAGCATGCCCTTTGCTTGCTTACTCTTTGGCTTCAGATTTTTTTTTAGTCTATTTTTCTTGTGAAAGTCTGCAATGCATAAAGCAATTTTTGAAATAGGCCTGAATGTCTTTAGCGGTCCCTGTGTCCTGGATTCATATGGCTGCTGAGGAGAGATGTAAAGATGGCCTTTTGGATAGTTCACAGATGCTGTACTTTTAATGCCTTAAGAATTGGAATGAAAATTGAGCATGGCATAATTAAGTACAGGCATGGAATTTAGCAAGTCCTTCAAAGAGGAATGTGAATAGAAAAATGCATACTACAGTCTGACTTCAGATGAAACATGACGCAGCAAGAAATTGTTGCTTGGAGATTCTCTGCACCTGAGATGCTGTGTTTGGTTATGGGTCCCTCACTGCAAGAAAGACCCTGAAGTGCTGGAACATGCCCAGAGAAAAACAATGAGGCTGGTGAAGGGTCTGAAGCACAAGTCTCATGAAGGGCAGCTGAGGGAACTGGAGTTGTTTGGCCTGGAGAAAGGGAGGCTTGGAGGAACCTTATCACTCTTAACAGCTACCTGAAAGGAGGTTGTAGCGAGGCAAGGGTTGGTCTCTTCTCCGAGTAACAATCCACAGAACAAGAGGAAATGGCCTCCGGTTGCACCAGGGGAGGTTTGGGCTTGATGTTAGGAAAAAATTTTTCACCAAAAGTGGTGTCAATCACTGCAACAGGCTGCCCAAGGAAATGGTGGAGTCACCATCCCTGAAGGTATTTAAAAGAAGTGTGGATGTGGCACTTAGGGACATGGTTCGGTGTTAGGTTTATAGGTCGGATGGACTTGGTCATTTTAAGGATCTTTTCCAAGCTAAGCAATTCTACGATTCTGTGGTTTTCTAGCATTTAGTTGCACAACTTGCCATGTCATTCTAGTGGCAGGTACTTAAAATAGTTTTCTTTCAAATAAGGGCCACATACTTCTTCCTGTAGTATAGTTATGCTTTTCATTTAAAAAAAACCCCAAGCTTGCAGATAATAAAGCTACTTGACTAACCTTTGTTGACAGATAAAACTATTAGTCTATTCAGAATCTGTGTGAGACTCTTATTTTCTTGTAACCATGTGCAGTATATATGCTTTCTTTGACTTTGTATATTATTTGCTTTGTAGGTTGGATCTACAGAACTTGGTCTTAAACCTGCAGTAATGGGTAGAACTTACTTTGTTGAAGAAGCTATTGGTCAGTATCTTTCAAACCTCAGCACAAAAGTAGAGCCTTATGTCACTGGCCTGTTAATAGGGCAGGTAAGTGTGCAATATTTGAAGTCTGTTCTATTCATTCCTATTAATAGGAGAAACCCCCCCTTGGACTTATCATTTGGGATAAGTCCACTAGCATCACACTGAGCTTGTATAATGCAGGAGGGTGGTAATATGACCGGAAGGGACTTCTATAAAGGTTTTCCAGTGTCAACTAACTGCTCAAGTCTTTTAAAATAGTTTTGTGAAAGATAGGACACACAGAAAAGATAAAACTTGTCACTAAACAAGGGTTTAAGACAAAGGTAAAAAAAATCATGAAGGAATTACTTTAGTAACAGATTACTGTAGAGTGTAAAAATACCTAGTGTAAAGCAGCCCATATAGTTTCTATGCAGTATATTCTCACTTTATATCAACCTTATGGTATATTTGTTTATATTGATGTTTATGAAAGTGTTCCATGCACAAGGACTACGTAATTCAGGCTGTTCGAACACCTCCGAAAGAAAAACAGAAAGAAGTTATCAGTCCTTCAAAACTGGAGTCCATTGATGAAGAATGGATAACTACACACGCCAGTCAGGTAGCACAGTATGAGTTAATGAAGGGGGTGGGAGGAGCAGAAAGCAAATAAGATTGACAAAAACTATCTTATTATGTATGTAATCTCAGGCTTTTTTCTGAAAGTGCCTAACCATCCTAGACACAGATATTTTAAACCAGAATACCTGTTATTGTTTTCAAAGTTTATTATGAAACAGAGACTTTTGGTTTAGTGGGAGGTGTCCCTGCCCATGGCAGGAGGGTTGGAACTAGATGACCTTAAGGTCCTTTCCAACCCTAACTATTCTATGAATCGATGACTTGATAGGACTGAAGGAAGAAAAAATTTGTGGGATGTGCTTCTACATTTTGGAGGAACCTACAAATGAAAACAAGCTTTGCTTATCTCATTTCTGCTCTTGATGCTTTCCTGTTTCATTAGGAATTTTTTATATATCAAGTTACATGGTTGGTAGATCTCCAATTCCTACTAACAAATATTAATTTTTATTTTTAAGGTTTCTAGAATGCTTCCTGGAGGCTTATTAGTTCTCGGTGTATTTATTATTACAAGTCCAGAACTGTCAAAAGATAGTCAAAATGCTTTGCGCAAGGTAAGTAGACAGGAATACCTTTAGGTTTGTAGCTGAGTAATTTTCTATCATTTACTTGTGTATATATGACTATTTTGTTGCTTTATTTCTAAAAGCACAAATGTTCTGGCTTGATGTATGGTTTTGAGACAGAAAGCTCAGAAATCACTGTCCTACAGGCCTGTACCACAGTACAGCGTTTGCGAACTTTCTGTTTCTTGTGATGTTTGTTACTGTAACAGCAAATCTTACTGTATTTACTGAAAGCAGACATTCTGGCTTAAGGAAAGAATCTTCAAGGTTTATATTAAGCAAAATCCTTGTGGCACAGTTGTTAGTAATGTTATCTTTTTATTGCTTTTGTCTGAATAAATTGTTCAGATTAAAGAAGCTTATAATACTGAAAATAGCCAATCCCTTTAAAAACAGTATCTTGTATAGAACTAGTGGTCTTTGACTTATGCATGTACAGTTATATTTAAAAACTACTCAGAACATGCTACTGCCTTATGAGGCAGTAGCCTTATAAGCCTTATCAGACTTAAAATGCGTTTTTGTTACAGTACTGGGGCATCTAGTGCCATGTTTAGCTTCTGTTCTGTAGATACATGTCATTTTCATAAATAAACATGATAAGTAATTTAAACATGAGTAGGTTTTGAAGGCTAAGGTCCAAGATTCAGTTTTGGCAATGCAATTGCATCTCAGTTGTGATTACTGAAACTAGTAGTCAACAGAAAAAGATGAGCTGTGTTCAGGTGATCAGTGATTACTGAATGATTTTAATTAGTAGCTACTTAGCACAGCTGTCTTTTCTGATGCTCAGCTGATAGGCATAAAGCTGTAATATTTTGGTAAGGAGAAATGCATACAAGGTGAATATGTGAATGTGTGTTGCTTGGTTTGGATTATAAAGAAGCTGATTAAGATTTCACAGGCAACTCACTTTGGAGTAGTTGCCTATGAATCTTTGTAGAATCATCTTTTAACATGGCATTTTGATGACCTATAAGCTGTATTTTCCATTTGTACATAATTATGTTATTGCTTGGACTTAGAACTTCAGTACAAGTCTATTATAATTATATGCATAACACATTATTTTCATGAAAATCTGTACGTTTTTCATCTTTAGCTAATCTTCTCAGTGGAAAAGTCCTTGACTAAAAGGCGGCTCTGGAAACCTGCTGAGGAGGAAGTCTCAGAGAGAGCAGCTCTTCAGATGTGTTCTGCTACAAAAAAGTATCCTTTATGAGCAAGCTTTATTGATGGAGACTGCTACTCCCAAATTCTTTTCTGTATAAATGATAAATTAGGAGAAGGAAGTTGTTTGAGTTCAGATAGGCATAAATAAGTATGTTAAAATCATGAAGTTTTCTGCTTAGCCGTAAGACTATTGACCCTTTTATCCTTGCAAAATTTCCATAATTTCTTACTGTTAAGTTTGTCTGTGTGGTGGTATCAAATTATGCTTTCCCCAGACAGTTTCAGTTTGCATAAATTGAAGAAAACATCTAAAATACTGTGTAGCTGTTTGAGCTTGCAATTACCAATGATACTTACATGTAAGTGGGGAAGTAACAGACGTGTGGAATCTGTACTAGTGCTGCAGAAGAATGCTGGGTCTGTTGGTAATGAGGTAATATAAGAAGAACAAGCAAGGTTTTTCCTTAGAGAGGTGTTTCTCTATGTGAATACATATTGATCTTAATATGTTTGTAAGAGATAGGACAGCATCACTGTGGTAGTTGAAGTTTACAGTCAAAGGTTTTTCCACTTTTTTACCCTAATAAAAGATGAGAACTTTCTTCAGAGCATAAATTAGCTCAACAAAGGGCAAAGTTAGTTGTTAGTGAACTGATTTTACTCTGTTTATTGCTTTTCACTGGATCTTTTTCTTTAAGTAGCAAAGAGTAGTTTGTCGAACCTATGATGTACAAGATCCAAAGGTAAGTTAGTCATCCTGTATGTCATATACAGCTTCTAATGCATGACAAATAATGTTTAAAAAAAAAATAAGAATATCTCCATTTGAGTTATACTGTGGTTTTTATAAATGGTGGGTTTGTTTGGTTTTTTGTTTTGTTTTTTTTTTTTTTTTTCTGCTCTTAGAGTTCAGCTAAACCAGCAGATTGGAAATATCAGAGTGCTTTATCTGCTTCCTGGTTAGCTTTGGACTGCACAGTAAATGTTAATATTCACATTCCACTTCTTGCTACATCATCAAACCATGACTTGGAGAAGAATATCAAGGTAATTAACTGGCTGCACCAGTTTCATAGTTGGTCTCTGCAGTACTTTTTCTGTTGAAAATTAAATGAGAGAGAAAGATCTTAACAGAGTGAGTAGAGGAGTAAGCCAAGAATGTTTGGCAGTTACTCCTCTGAGGTTACTGTGAAGCATTCATAGTATAAAAAAACACAGATAGCTTTTCTTTTGCTGTACTTAGTTTTGAAAGTTTTCCTTTGCTCAGAATTATTTAACAATTGTCATGAGCATTCCAAGTAAAGTCTCTTCTGCTTCACTTAGTAAAAGGTTACATCCAAGCATAACAGGGTTATGAGGCACTTTTAGTATGAATTGACTTTCTGTAAGCCGGATACCTCTTGTACAAAAATCAGATCAATATTTTGAAATGCTTGTTTCTTGATGGATATATTCTGAATATGTTGGTTTTAAGATTTAGCTTTGGAAAAATATATAGACAGATTTTTTAGACACTTTAAAACTCTCAGAGCAACTGTTGAAACATGTATTTCTATCATTTTCAGCATAATACTATCCAATTTTTGTGAAATTCTGTTTCCTCTTTGAAAGAGTTTTGTGTTTTCACTTTTTTTTTTTAAAGAATGGGTTAAATCGGTGGGCAAAACAGATAGAAGATAGTGTTTTTCTGATCAATGGACAAGTTAAAGAGGATGATGCAGAACTACTGGAAGGTCAGGTGAGTACCAGACAATGAGGAATTGAACTCTAATGCATGGGTAGTTAGAACATCCAGTGTGATAAAGCATTGACTGGGCCATCTTCTGTACAAAATTTATTGATCTAATTGGCCTATTTCAGGTAACTAATATGCAGGACTGCTTGTGTTCCCATCTTCATTGCTGCAGATTGCCTCTTCTTCCTCTGGCAATATGAACACAATAATTACATGTGAAGTCTGACTAAAATTTTTTCTGTGTGCTGTCTCCTAATAAAAGAATATGAGTAAGGTATGAATGCAGGTGATGAGACTTCTAAGTACTATGTGTGTCTAAATGTGTAACAAGCAGAGGAAGCACCTTGTTTAGCTGATGCATTCATCTCTCCTTTTAGTTTTGTAATTATCTTCTCATGGCTGTTTTCTATGTGCCAATTTCTCTCTTAAAAGCTAGAAACAAATGCACATTTTATACCATACTTTGATTCAGAGAGATTTTATTTTCATGACACAAAGAACTTTTTTCCACTCAGAAAAAGTCAAGAGGAAATACTCAGTCCAGCTCTCAGTTTTCTGATGTCAAAGTTCTGACACAGCTGGTAAGTATTTAGAGGTTTGTCAAGTACAGGCTTACTGTTAACTTCTAAAACAGAATAAAAAAATAAAATAACATTCTGTTACTGTCTAGAAATACAGCTTACTTAATCCTAAGATTTTGGTTTTCCCCCGTGGATATTGACTCTGAAATTTATTGTGGACAGATCTGCATGTTTTGAGTCTTCAGAAATTCTTGTGTGATAACCATGTTGTATAAGAATTGCACAGTACAGCTGCATGGAAAATTTGAGAAACTGGTTATAGAAATGAAGTCCTGCAAACTAATTAATTTAACAGTAGGATTCCTGCATACATTAATCTTAAGGTGACTTTTCATCATTCCAAAGTACAGAATTACCCTCTTCAACTTGCCGTGACTAGCTACGGATATTTACTTGAATGCTTTTTTCAGAAGTTCCATCACTAGCTCTGGATTAAGATACGGATCCTGGAAACTGAATCATCATCTGGAGCTGTTAGGCCTGTCAGTAGTTTCCTCTCTACCATAGTTTATGATGACTTGAACCCTTACTTAGGTGTCCCAGTCTAACTCCGTAGGTCCAGATGTATCCAGACACTGTTTTTGTTGGCTGCTTGCACAGCACAGGCTATCCGATTTTTTCAGGTAGTCCCTGGATTCTCTAAAGTTGCATTTAGGAAAAAATTTCAGAAATGTCTAAAAAGCCATTTTAAGTGTTTTTTGTATCTCGGCTTCTTTTGTTACATTGTTCCAATGGCTGATTGCCTCAATGGAAGGAAAGCTTTTTATTTTGGCAAAAGTAGTTTATGCAGTTCACATGGAAGTTATGCATTATTCTGTTTCCAGGTGTTGTTTTAGAGTGCTTCATACAACACACTTGTTGTTTTGGTAATTAGGTCAACTATTTCTAGGCAACAGTTTGACACAGTTGTAAATGTGACCACATTTGTAATTTAGTGTTGACTGATGGGATGGCTCTCAGGATACTGTAGGTCATGCTGGCTATATAGTAAACATACAAACTTCATTGTTTATAAAAAGATAATCTTAAAAAGATTTATAGATTGCAATACTAATACAAACCACGAGCCACTTGCCTGGAAAGTTTTAGAAGTCTTAAAGACACAAGTATTTAAATTGCAATATATTGAATGACTGGAAAAGTAGATAAATTTTCCATGATGGACTAGAAGAAATATTTTCAGTCTTACCTAACAAGAAAAAAAAAATTAGAAGGGAAAACAAGTTATATGTAAACATCTTAAGATACACTAGCAGCCTTCCAGTATCTGAAGGGGGCCTACGAGAATGCCAGAGAGGGACTCTTCATCAGGGACTGTAGCGAGTAGGACAAGGGGTAATAAGTTTAAACTAAAATAGGGGAATTCCAGGTTAGATATAAGGAAGAAGTTCTTTACTGTGAGGGTGGTGAAGGCACTGGAACAGCTTTCCCAAAGAAGTGGTAAATGCTCCATCCCTGGCAGCGTTCAAGGACAGGTTGGATGGGGCTTTGGGCGACATAGTCTAGGGTGTTGGAAGTAGATGATCTTAAGGTCCTTTCCAGCCCTAACTATTCCATGATTCTATGCTATTAATTTCTTAGGTCTGTTTTTTGCTACTTATGCTGCAAGTACCTTGGTAACAAGATGAAACTGAAACATGTTTATTTTTCAGTCCCAGGGTTCAAGTCATAGATCAACAGCTACAGTCCAGGTCTGCAGTGGTTCCATAAATCTCAAAGGTGCTGTGAAATGCAGAGCCTACGCACATAACAACAAGCCAAAAGTTAAAGAAGCTATTCAGGTAGTGAAAAGGTTATTAGTTCATCGGAAGTATTTTTCTGAAATGCATTAAATTTGTCATGTGGTTTTTTCTTTGCCAAAATGATATGGTCTAAACTGAGGTCAAAATGTTCACCCCTTTGAACATAGGGATTGTTTCAGAAATCATCTGTGTGCAATGTGGTGGATTCAGTTCCTTTTTCACTTCTAGCAGAAGTTTCCATGTCTCCTGTCTCCTAAGGCTGTTCTCTAGTGAATCTTTGCCCAAACTGTCAAAGTGATTAGACTTTGAAGAATTTTCTTAAAAAAAGGTCACAGAATATATTTTTGTATATGTGGAGGAGAAAATATACATTTACTTGTTCAGTGATTTCCCCCCTTATTGAATCAATGCCTTGTGATTATTTTGTTTTATTTTAATGGTAATGTTTAGGAGTTGCCAGTTCTTATCCTAACAACACTAAAAATTTCCTCAGCTTTCTATTTATTTTTTTTTTAATTTTAATTATTTTGATGTTGGCTTCCTATTTATTGGACTTTTAAAAATTCTCTTTATAGTTTATTTTCATAGGAAAATAAAATTTTCAGGAAAAACTGTTCTTTCAACATGGGTTGTAATACTGATGTTTTTGCTTTGTCCTTATAGGCTTTGAAAAGAGACATAATAAACACATTGAGTGATCGGTGTGAAATACTATTTGAAGATCTGATTATAAATGAAGGACCTCATAAAGAAGGTATGAATTATAAAAAACAAACAAATGAACAAAAATACCCCACCAAACAAAATCCCAACAGCCTCCCAATTCACTGCAACAACCACTGAATTTTGGTTGTTGCAGAAAATTCTGCTGGTATACTGAAGTCCCATTATAGAGCAGTATCACAAGCAAATGGCACAATTTCTGTTTGTCAGCCTTGACATTTTCTTAAATCTGGAGAATTTCAGTGAAGTTCAGATATGTTCTTTGGCACCACAGCTTTCACACCAACTTTGTATTCAGATCTCATGACCACAAAATGCAATTTCAGTGTCTTTCTCACTGCCTGGGTTTATTTTTTTAATTCAGGTTGAAACTCCTGTCACTGAAATTCCAACCGTAACTTGCGCATTTGAAATTTTATTATTTTTTTTTTTTATTACTGTATGGTATTCCTGTTAACATTGAAGTATACACAAACTTGGTAGGATCAAAAGAACCAGTTGGACGTAGCCTTCCATGTTTTTGTATTACTTATGTTACAACTGCTAGTGGACATGAGCTCTAAAGTTCAGTACTGTTCATCTACATTGAATAAAATATGGTGATTATGATGTGAACAAGTATCCTTAATTGATTTTTTTTTTTACTAACTATACAACTACAAAGTTTGTGTCATCTCTGCCCCTGAACTTACTGCTTTTCACCAAGTATTATTTTACAGGTTCTGTGTCTTTTAAATAAGTAGACTTTCAGCACTAGGAATACTGTGTTGCATTAGCTTGAATTTAACAGAGTACCATGCAGTGGCAAAAATGCAATCCAAATTGATCTAATGAAAATAAAACTTTCTCTTGTGATTATGCTAAAAACTAAGGTGGTATATGCTGAGACTGGATCTCCTAGCTCATGCTAGGTGATTTTTTAAACTTCTTTTAGTTAGTGTAATAGTATCAAGTTACCTTCCTGTTGTTTTGTTGGATTTTTTTTTTGTTGTTGTGGGGTTTCTTGTTTGTCTTTAAACCAAATATTTCTAGTTAATTGAAATAAAAATTTGAAAATCTTATTTAAAGGAAGGCCTTTTAAAAGACACTATTTTTGGTAGAGATTTTAGGAAAAAATAGAACTCAAAACTGATTGTGGAAGGAAAAATCATTCCTGGTGAGAGTTACTATTTGGTTTAGGATAACATGGTTTGTTTGGTGTTAGCCAACTTTATCCAAACTGCATAATTTATACTTTTAAGTTGCATGCAGTTTTCACTTTCGTCTTTAGGTGACACCTGTACTTTATGGCTTTAAGTATATCATATAGCAGCCAAAAATTTGCAATCCTTTATGTTGTTGAAATCGTATGTTGTTCTGTGTACAACTTAACCTGCAGCCTTTCCCACACTTCTCTTGCTAGTTGTTCTAAACTTAAAAAAAAAATGTCTATTTAACATTTTATGGTCTGTTTTGATGGTCTCTCAGGTATTCCTGGGGACACTAATGTAAGAACATAAATCAATGTAATAACACCCACATTTTCATAAAACAGTAACAATTAAACAAGCCATGCATGAAACAGGAAACCTTGAGCTTTTATTTGGATAGTATTTTTTCCCTTTTCTTTCAGATTTTGAGAGGGAATATCATGTCTTACCTCAAAGACTGTTTGTCCCTGTTGCTGGATCCAGTGTGATGCTCAGTGATTATAGGTTTGGTGAGGAGGCTATTGGAGAAGTTCAGGAACGTTTTGTTGAAATGTTGGATCAGTCTGTGCAAGTTGAAGATATCCATATAGCAGAGGAAATTAACACAGGTAAATACAGTACCCAAGAACCAGGATAGATTGCATCATGGATTACGAAATGTTTACTAATGACATAGGCCAGATTTATCCATATATGGAAATGCTTAAAATTTGCTTACTTCGTATGAAGCTCTAAAGTTTTATATCAATGTTATGATCTTTCAAATTACAATTTAAATATATTTGTGAAAAATAGCCAGGGTTCTTGTAGTTTCTGTGGTTGGCTTCTAAGAGACCTCTCTTTCTCCCCTCAGATATTTTGCTCTCTCACTGTCCAACTATGGTTGCAGCTCATGAACTGCAGTAGATACATGAGTATACAGTTAAACAAGGTTTGCTCACTTTATTCTGCACATAAATTGAGGTGTTTCTATATTGGCAAGTAAACTGTAAAAAAAAACAGTAAAGCTTTGTATTCTGGATACTTTTTCAGTAGTTCAATGTTTTTAAAGCTGAGTAACTCTTACACTACTTAGAATAAGTTATAAATTGAGTGCTTTAGTCTATTCTACTGGTTTTCCACTGAATAATTAAAAAATACTTTAAAAGTGCTATTAGCAAAAAACACGTATAGTCTGATATGTCTTTCAGACAGTTCTCATGCTAAAACTTTTTCAAAAATGCGAAGTAACATTCTTTCTTCTGAGTATTTTAATTTATGTATCAAATGCCCCAAACTGAACTTTTGTGATTCACCAAAACTGGAAAGAAAATTCAGAGTGCTTTTATTTTTCTACTGAATGTTTTATGAGTTTATGTTCTGATTATGAGACTTTTATATTCCTTTAATACAGATATTTTGCTATAATGTAGTTACTGACTTCCTTTTCCTGATTATTTGTTTATATAATTTCCTGTTGTGCTTTTTTTCTCGATTCCGCCCCCCCACCTCTCCCCACTGCGCCGCTCGTTGTTGGATCAGCCGGCGGGGCGTCATGTGTACCTGAAGCCTC